>LPNX010395864.1:3693-23467 GCA_001517045.1 Pseudotsuga menziesii
AAACTAAAATCACAACTCTTAAGAAAGAAAAGAATGCAGCTGAAGCTGCAAAGGAAGATGCCATACTCGCCTTGAGCATACAGTAGCTGCTCATGCAGAACAAAATCAGGCATCAATTCAAAACTATGGACTTCTAAACTTATGCACAGGTCTTGAGCAGTTGAGGAGAGAACATGGTTGCTTGCTTCCTCTATTAGCTAATGATTTTCTCAAGAAGTTGGAGCTTTTGAAAAGTATGGAGGATATTTTGCAAGGAGTCTTGAATCAGCTTGCAGGTTTAAAAGTGCCCAAGGCAACTGGTGTATTATCAAACCTGTCTGAAGAGGTCTGTTGACTCTGTCCTACTAATTGCTTATGTATCTATTATTATGTGATTTAGTTGTATGATTCATGTAACTGTGGAGCTGCTGTGGAATCATTGTGTTTGTTCTGGAGTTGTATATGTTAGTGTATATTTCTTTGCCTTGCAACAAATGCATGTTCCCTAGGTTTGGTTACTGGTGGTACTTTGGCATGTTTGGGTAAAACCTTTCTTCATGAGTGTATGGCATATCACTTTTTTCATGAGTGTGAGGCATATCACTGTGTTTAGGTAATCTTAGATCTCTTTAGTGGAAATTAAATAGTTTTTATTTTAAGGGTTTACCTCTAGGGGAAGATTAAGGAAGCTGTGCAGTTTCGTGACAGCTCTGACCGAATGGTGCATAATTAATACTATTAATTATTTTGTAGGTAATATTAGAAGGTAAAGTGAAAGCACAAAGAATTGTGATTTCTTAGGAATCAAAGAGGTGGCGAGTCTTCCTGGAAAAAAATTCGCCAAATTTTTACAATATTTTATAAATCAGTGAAAGATTCGCCAATTTTTACAATATTTTATAAATCAGTGAAATATTCGCTATTTTTTACAATTTTCTATTATGTAATGAAATATTCGCCAAAATTTTACAATATCCTATAACTTAGTGAAAGATTCACCAAGATTTTACAACATTATATAATAAAATGAAAGATTCGCTAAAAAAATTATATATACATATTATATTATTGATAAAATCGCCTTCAAGTTTTCCTATATATCGGGGGGATTCGCCCATTTTTTATACATATAAATTTTTTATACAGTCTGTGGTCAAAAAGGTTTATTCATAAAAATCATCTTATTAAGATAGTACAAGATAAGGCTGATGAGATGACCTCGCGTATTAATGATTTCAGGCATGCTTTTAAAGAATTGTTTGAAGATGGCCTTCCTTCTTTCTGGGATGAAGAAGGGTGACTTTTTTCTCAAGAACATTATCATAGCCTGCTAGTTCAAAGCCGTATGGATCAATCTAAATTTGATGATTTGGTAAAGGGACTGACGCGAAAGGTCATCGTGGATAAGTTAATAGAAGACTTTGAGATATTGCAGAAATTTCTAATTGTCAGAGGAGGGTTGCCTACTATGTCTTATGAAGCCTATATGGAGTTGAAAGTATCTATCCATGAAATGATTGAGTACGATATCCCAAACGCGGAACAATGGAGAGCCATGGAAAGATTTGGAAAAACAAAGTATATTCTTCATCCGTGAAAACAGGTGTTGCGCACTATGGAGCTGCTTGTTCGGGACTTGTTGTTATCGAGTTGATTTTAATTAAATGATCTATCAGGATCAAAGCAAGAAGGTTATTCCTAGTTATTAGGGATATAGTTACAAAGACTTTGATTAAGCATATTATTTAGTTATTAAATCTTCTTGGGAGAAGAAATCATTTATGTATATATTTGCATTTACTTTATGTAATGGGGGTTGGAACCCATTTGTTGATGAATGTTTTTTGAAGACATATAATTTTTGAAATAACAAAGTTGAATGCATGTGGGTTATCAGAGATTCTTGTGCTATTTACATTACAGTCTGTATTTTCTTTCCTTTGTGATCGTTTTTCCAGTGTTACATTCCAATTTGTTTTCCTCGTATATGAAGTGTAGTATTGAATGGTTGAAATTCATACTTGTTATGCTCTGACTATTGTTTCAGATATTTTATAAATGTTTCTGCTAAAGTTAATATGGAACTCATCTTTTGATGCTCTGTATTGATGGACTGTTCATTTTTTCTTCCTTTCCACCTGAACTGAATGAATGACTGTGATTAAGTGGTTACCTTTCCTTTGATAAAATCTCATGCATGCGATGTTGTGATACCTTTATGTATATGTGACTCCATTGCCCAATGATTATGTGTATCGTCTCAACCGTCTATATAATTTTCGAGTATTGATTTCATATCTGGCTTTGTTAAATTTATATTTCGAGAGATCCCTCTCTGGAAAGGAAAGCTAGTTTCTTTCTGAAGTGGTTTTTCCTATTACCTTTGGAATTTACCTTTGCAACCTGGGTACATTTTGAGTGTTAACAAATTGGAGCCATTGCCGGAGACGAAAGTGCAAATCTGCCCTGGGAAGAATGACATAGTTTGAATACCAAGAAAATATTTCTGTGGGCAAACAGGAATATTTGTCAGTAGGGAAGGTTGTATATTTTCCCTGGCGATTCCATTGTGAAATTTTTCAGATTTAAAAAGAAAAAAAGTCATTCTGGCTTCGAGGAGACACACACGAGGTAATTCTGATACTGAAATTTTAAAGAGTTTGGAAGATCCAGAAAGGTTATTTAAGAAAAAGGATAAAGAAAAAATATATTTTCCTTTGTTTGGTGCATCATCTTCTCAAGATTCTCCTAATATTTTTGATCCGGAATGGGAAGTTAATGTTGGAAGGAGTGTGTTGAAAACTAAGTCTCGGTCTGATCTTAAAAATATTGAATTTAATTCTCGTAGGTTAGAATCTTATTTGTTGGATTCCGTTTGGAGAGATTTACAACAGTCTGCGAAAGTTGAAACACTTGCTGTTCAAAACGCTCAAAAGTCTTCAGTTCCTTTGAACTCACCTAGACCAATGGCAGCCAGATTTGCTCCCTTGCGTTTGCCTACTTTATTACATGACCTTCCTCAAAATTATTCCCAAACAATTTCCTTATTTGATGGAGAAGGTGACATAGCCGCAAAACAACATGTGGCTAGGTTTGAAGATTTTGTTGACTTGGAAGAAGTTGATTATGCAGATGTTAAAATGCGGTTATTTGCTCAAAGTTTATCAGGTGAGGCAAATAAATGGTTTAAAGACTTGCCAGATGGATCTATATTGAATTTTCAAGCTTTCCAGAATGCATTCCTTGACAGATGGGATGACAAACAGAACCCTTTGCAACTCTTGTCTCAGTATAATAGTCTCAAAAAGGGGGCTTTTGAATCTGTTCATGAATTTTCAAGCAGGTTCATGAGGGTTTATAATTCTATTCCAGAAGACATCAAACATTCTACAACCACTGCTAAATTGCATTATGATGGAGCCTTTGATAATGAATTTGCAATTTCATTGAGAGAAAGAAAATCAACAACTCTTTCTGCAATGTTTACAGATGCTTTAGAAGTGGAAGCGAATATGATGGCAAGTGGAAAAATGAAACACAGAGATATTGATAGGAGGAAAAAGGAAGAAAATTTTCCCTCTACTTCTTCTTCTACCACTGATATCAAATTTGAAATGATGTTGAAGATGATGGAGAAGTTGATGGACAGATTGAATATGGATAATAGGGTGTTCAACAGAGAACAAGTCGATCCTCAAATTAGGAATCCTAATTTTAGGAGACCAAACCCTCCTATTCTTCCACAAAATAGGCAGAGAGACATGAGAAACCCAAGAAATCAGGAAGAACAACAAATTCGACCACCATTTCCTGAGAATTATGTTGCTGATGAAGAAGACCCTACTGAAAATGAAATTCATATTTTTGGAGAATTAGATTCAGAGATATATCTTACTGAAGAAGAACATAATATGTTTGCACAGGAAGATGGAAATGAATAATTTGAAAGGGAGATAGAACAGTATCAAAGAGGTTACCTGCATGCCATGGATGATGTACACAGGAAGATTAGATTGAGAAACAGAGAAGTTTTTATAAATAAAGGGAAGGAAAATCCAAATCAGTCTTCCACTAGTTCTCTAATGTAGAAATGCAAAAATAAATGCAAAAAGAGTCTATTGTAAATAAATAACTTGAGAATGAGATACAAAGAAACAAAGGAATGAAGCAAGTAACCCCAATTGATGTAGAAAGAGTTGGTTCTGGTTTTAATTTGCAAAATGAGCTTTCAAAGTTAAAAATCTCTATTCCATTTAATGAGTTGTTGAGAAACAATGAATCTAGAAATACCATAACAAAAATGGTCAAAGGTCAAGGAGAATTGCAATCTGATATTTTGGAATTGAATGATGATAATCCTACTATTTCATTTGGGTCGAAAGTTGAAAATTTAGAAAATGAAGAAGTCCCTCCTTTTTATTTGAGTTTGAATGTGCATGATATGGTGGTCCATAATGCTATGCTAGATTCGGGTGCATCACATAATTTAATGCCAAAGGGAGTAGTTGAAAGTATGGGATTGGAAGTGACAAGACCCTATAAAGATTTGCATTCTTTTGATTCCAGAAGATTAAAATGTCTTGGTTTGATTAAAGATATGGTAGTAACTCTAAATAAATTACCATCTAAGACCATAGTCATTAGAGGAAATTTCAACTCAAAATGGGCCTTTTAACTTTTCTTCAAATTCCATGTCATAATGTGTTAGCCAATGAAATTTCTTTAAATTTGAAATACCGTATAGGTTTTAAACACTTTTTTAATATAAATTTGGGGATAGGTATCATAAAAAAAACTACTTTTTTTGTTTGTATTTTTGACATATATCCCTGTGTTTTTACTCAAATTTTGATTGAGAGAGCTCGTTGGATGCGGAATTAAATTCCGCATCCAATGAGTACCCACTCGGAATACTTTTGACAGACCCCGCTACCCACAAAACAAGAAATACCTGAAAAAACAGAATGATGATGTCATCATTCCATTTTTTCAGGTATTTCTTGTTTTTGGGGTAGCGGGGTCCGTCAAAAGTATGCCGAGTGGGTACTCATTGGATGTGGAATTTAATTCTGCATCCAATGAGCTCTCCCGATTAAAATTTGAGTAAAAGCACAGGGAGATATGTTAAAAACAGAAACAAAAAAGTAGTTTTTTTCTTTTCTTCCTCCAAAATTAATAAATATTATTTTATTATTTTAACTATTATTTTATTAGTTCATTTTAGGAGGCCCATTTTGAGTTGAAATTTCCTCTAATGAATGGATGTAGTAGTAGTAGATATCCCACCCAATTTTGGAGTATTGTTGTCAAGATCTTGGACTTCAATGTTGAAGGGTAGTTTACAAATGGATATGTCATATGCTACTATTCCCGTTCAAGATGGAAGTAAGAGGTTGTATAGTGAAAAAAGAACTCCTTATGTAGTGAGCAGTCAAGATAAGCCTGAAATTCATCATATATATGCTGTTGATATTGATTTAGGGTCTTCCATTTTATTTAATGATACTGTCCCATATGATTTGGAAGCTACATTGCAGAAGAAGCCCCAAGAAAATAAAAAAGAAGTGATGGAACAAGATGTTTTGGAGGCAAAACAAAAAAGAGAAGGTTTGTGGACTATGTACTTTGATGGATTTGTGGCAAAAATAGGTTCTGGAGCTGGTGTGTATATAATTTATCCTATCAGGGATTTTAAAGCTTTATCATATAAATTAACATTTGAATGCATGAATAATGTAGCTGAATATGAAGCTTTATTACTGGGGTTGCATGCTTTGAAAGATTTGGGAGCATAGAGCATAAAGGTTTTAGGAGATTCAGAATTGGTGATAAACCAAGTGAATGATAGTTATCAAACCAGGCATCCCCGGATGAGGGCTTATAGGAAAGAAGTATGGGATATGATTGGAAACTTTTTTACAGAGCATACAATTCAGGTGGTTTCTAGACATGAAAACACTGTGGCAGATTCTTTGGCAGTAGCTGCTGGAAAATTTAAAACCCCTATTGCTGGTCAGAAAGAATATCAGGTGGACATTGTGAACAAACCGTCTATTCCCAATAATTCTAAATATTGGCAGGTATTTGAGGATGACATGCAGATCAGAAGGTTCTTAGAACCATTAGAGGAAATTTGGGGTCTAAAATGGGCCTTATAAGAAAATGTGCCAAAATAAGTTTTTGTGAGTTGAAATTCAAGAACCAATAGAATTTCAATAAAATAAGTCAACCATAATGGTTGAATTGACATATTTGTCATTAAAAAAAACTACTTTTTTTGTTCATATTTTCGACATATCTCATTGTGTTTTTACTCAAATTTTGATTGGGAGAGCTCGTTGGATGCGGAATTTGATTCCGCATCCAACAAGCTCTCCCGATTGAAATTTGAGTAAAAACACAGGGATATATGTCGAAAATACGAACACAAAAAGTAGTTTTTTTCTTTCTTCCTCCAAAATTAATCAATATTATTTTATTATTTTAACTATTATTTTATTATTTTCCTTAGGAGGCCCATTTTAGACCCAAAAATTCCTCTAATGTATCAGGAGAATTTGTAAATACTCATATTGACACCGAAAATGACAATGGTGAGAGCTTTCAAGATGATGAAGAACCTGAAAAAGAAAAGGATGACGCTGAAAAATTAAAGGGAACCTTAGGAGGAAAAGATATTATTCAATTAAAAAATAATTTTATACCAAGAGGTTTGATTCCTTTGGAAAAACTTTTTGATCAGAATGATGTTGCTAAGAATCCTAAAGTGAAGCCTGTTGAGAATGTTGTTGAAGATAGGAATATTGGTACTGAGGAGAATCCTAAGATTATAAAGTTATCCAAAAATTTGCCTGTAAAAGAAAAAGAAGAATATGTGAATTTAATGAAGAAGTATACGGATGTATTTGCTTGGAGTTATGAA
Source organism: Pseudotsuga menziesii (assembly GCA_001517045.1). Classification (NCBI taxonomy): domain Eukaryota; kingdom Viridiplantae; phylum Streptophyta; class Pinopsida; order Pinales; family Pinaceae; genus Pseudotsuga; species Pseudotsuga menziesii. The sequence continues at coordinate 10,595 of LPNX010395864.1, forward strand.
GATCTTAAGGAGTATGATACATCTATAATACAGCATACTATTCCTATAAAAAATGGGGAGAGACCTTTCAAATAGAAAATTAGAAGGATAAATCCTAAATTGCTTCCCATTATTGAGAAGGAAATTAAAAAATTATTTGATGCCAAAATCATTGTAACTCTAATATTTTTGAAGTGGGTTGCAAATTTGGTTCCTGTTAGAAAAAAGAACAGAGAAATAAGTCTGTGTATAGATTTCTGGAATTTAAATAAACTTTCTATGAAGGACAATTATCCCTTTCCGAAGATGGATCATATATTGCAAAAGGTGGTTGGAGCTGAGAGAATTTCAATGTTAGACGGTTTTTCTGGTTACAATCAGATCAAAGTATTACTTGAAGATCAAGAAAAGACTGCATTTACTACACCTTAGGGCACTTTTATATATGCAAAGATGCCTTTTGGCTTAATGAATGCAGGAGCTACTTTTCAGCGAACCATGGACATTGATTTTGTGGGAGAAATCGGGAATTTTGTGGTAATATATATGGATGACATCACAGTCTATTTAAAATATGACAAGGAACATATTCATCATCTAAAAAAAGTTTTCATAAAGTGCAGGAAATTTGGTATATCATTGAACCCAAAGAAGTCCAATTTTGCATTGGAAGAAGGAAAATTGTTGGGCCATATAATATCTAAAGACGGAATAAAAATTGATCCTGAATGAGTAAGCACAATTTTAAAGGTAGGAGAACCCAGGAGTAAAAAGGAAATACAATCATTTTTGGGACACGTGATTTTTTTAAGAAGGTTTGTGCCTAGTTTTGCTGAGATCTTAATGAATATTACAAATATGCTGAAAAAAGGTCATGAAATAAAATGGAATGTGGAAGCTAAGAATTTTTTTTGGGAAATCAAACAAGCAATCTCAGATGCTCCTGTGTTGGTGAGTCCAGATTTTACCAAATATTTCTTAGTATTTTCTTATGCTTCAGAGTATACCATTGCAGCGGTTTTATTGCAGAAGAATGATGAGAACTTGGAGCAGCCCATAGCATTTTTCAGCAAGATGTTGAGGGATGGAGAATTGAAATATGACTTCATGGAGAAATAGGCACATGCTTTAGTCAAGGCATTGAAAGATTTCAGAGTATATATTCTACACTCACATGTAGTCGCACATGTTCCAACTGCTGCAGTGAAAGGAATTTTGACACAACCTGATCCAAAAGGCAGAAGGGAAAAATGTATAGCTACATTACTAGAGTACGACATAGAGATAAAGCCTACTAAGCTGGTTAAGGGACAACGATTAGCAAAAATGATGACAAATTGAAATTGTGAATATTTACAAATTAATTTCTTATCTCACCAGTTTAATCAGTTGGATACAGAGGTGGAAGTAATGGTTGATTTTGTGGCATATCCATGGTACTATGATATTGTTTATGTCCTTCTAAATTTACAAGCACCAGTAGGATTGTGTAAGTCAAGGACAAGATCAATAAAATTGAAAGCTGCCAAATTTTGTATTATAAATCGATATCTTTATTGGAAAGACCCCGGATGTGTTTTACTAAACTGTCTTTTGGAAAATCAAGCTCAACATACAATCAAAGAATTTCATAAAGGAGATTGTGGAGGGCATCATTCTTGGAAGGTGACTGCAAATAAAATTCTAAGAGCAGGCTACTATTGGCCTACATTATTTTCAAATGTATATAAAGAAACCAACATGTGTCATCAGTGTCAAATTTTTGATGGTAAAAGAAAGGTACTTCCTCTCCCTTTAAATCCAATAACAATAGAAGCTCCTTTCCAACAGTGTGGTTTGGATTTCATTGGCGAAATAAATCCCAATTTGTCAGGACAACACAAATGGATTTTGACAGCTACGGATTATTTTACAAAATTGATTGAAGTGATTCCCACTAGGAAAGCCACTGAAAATTTAATCATGTATTTTCTTGAGGAAAACATATTGGCTAGATTTAGATGCCCTAAAATAATAGTAACAGACAATGCAACCACTTTTAAATCCAAGAAAATGATTGATTTCTGTTACAAATATCATATAAGTCTCAATCATTCGACTGCCTATTATCCGCAAGGAAATGGGTTAGCCGAATCTTCAAATAAAAGCTTAGTAAGGATCATCAGGAAGTTGTTGGAAGATAATAAAAGATCATGGCATACCAAGCTCAAATATGCTTTATGGGCTGACAGGATTAGTACCAAAAGGGCAATTGGAATGTCTCCTTTCCAATTGGTGTATGGAACTGAAGTTGTTTTTCCAGCATCGTTAGGTGTTCTGGTTATGTGATATTTCCAAGAGCATCAAGAAGAACCAAATCACATGAAAAGGAGGATAAATCAGATTATTGAGCTAGAAGAGAAAAGGAATAAGGCTTATGATAAGGTGCAATTACATCAGGAAAAAATAAAAAATACTTTTGACAGAAAGGTGAAAGAAGAACAGTTTCAGATTGATGACATGGTCCTGAAGTGGGATGCTCCTAGAGAAGATAAACATGGAAAATTTGATCATATGTGGGTGGGTCCTTATGTTATTGCTAGATACAGAGGAAAAAATGCATTTCTTTTGGAATAGCCAAACGGGATTTCTCTAGATAGTAACCCTATGAATGGGAGATTTCTGAAACATTACTTATCCTAAGAAGGAAGGTAAAACCTGTATTATAGGCTGTAAATATTTATTTTTCTTTATAAATTAGTATAGATGGTAAGCTGAATGTTTTTGAAGCTCGCAATGAAATCCCTAAGATTCAGGAGGCATGCCATTCCTTTTTGTTAAATATATAAACAAAAAAGGCAAATTTTTCAGAAATTATCATGAAAAGATTAAAGACAGGCACTTGGTCTATGAGTTCTTTGATACCTCATAGGGAGGATATCATCCCCAGATGGAGCCAGTTGTTAACAACCTCTAACTAACAGAGTGTCGAAGGAAGCATGGTAAAGAGAAATGATGGTTGCTTGAAATTTGGTTAAATATAATAGTGTGAATGTATGATAAAAGGGTGCATAAACAATGAAATCATCACATGATCCAATGGTATAGAACGAAGAGGTGAAGATCGATGGCTTATAATAGATCCTCTCTGTGAAGATGCATGGAAGATAATGGCATGCGGATATAGTTAACAGGATGCGAAGATCGATGGTCATGAAACTAGGTCGACAAAATCTATGGTCGGTAAAAAGTCCGCTCCATGAAGTTGCATGTTGTTAAAAACAAAAAGGCCCAGCGGAATGTGTACGTGTAAGTTAATTCGATGGCTTGAAAATAAAGTGAAAATTCATCAACGGTCACAAGTTGATGAACAAGGTGAAAATTAACAAGTTGCAAGTTTTGGTTGACAAATTAGAGGTCCGATTAAAACATGAGAAGGTTGAGAACAAGGCTAATTCTATTCAAATAAAGAAATTGCAAGCAGATATCGTAAGCTCAAGGGATGAGACAGGGAACACCCAGGCCATCAGAAGACTTTTAGAAGAAAAAGATAATGCCCTCTAGGTACTAAAGAAGAGGTTGAAAATCCCGAGTTCAGAACATGTTCAATCATCAAAACTATTAGCATTGCAGGACGAGAAGGATAAGATTCATCAAGAGATGATGGAGTACAAAGGCAAGATTGTGAAATTGCAAGAAGAAAAGAACAAATGTGAAACGAAGCGAAATGAGTTAATAGCACAAATTTCAGTGTTGAAGAAAGACCAAAATGATGAAAACGAGATTATGGAAGAACTGATGAGCCAGACTCCTACTGGTGAAGATTTGACTATTGTAAATATTGAAAAGCCTTTAAATGATTTTTCTATTGATGATTTACTAGTGCCCATGTCCCATGTCAGTTTGAAGGATGTAGAGATAAGGGAGTTAAAATAAGAAAATGAGAAAATCAAATATGAGTTGACCAAATTGGCTAAAAACAAGAATAAAATATTACGGGATAAAGGTCAATTACAAAAGAATCTTAATGAATTAAAAGAAAGAAATACAGGAAAGGGTCCTCTCCAGGGAGCTAAACACATAATCTAGGACACATTGTCTGGGGAAATTACTAAGTTTAGGCATTATTTGAATTTCATTGATGATCAAAGTACATTGGTTAATCTAGCCAATCAAAGATTGAAACTAGTAAATGAGACCATGGAGAGGAAGCCCCTAAGAACAGCTCAGAATGCATTGAATTTCTTAAATTCATTAACCTATTAAAAATTACAAGGTATAGAAATCAAAGACAGAGTGGCAATGGTACTGTGGTCAAAAAGGTTTATTCATAAACATCATCTTATGAAGACAGTACAAGATAAGGCTGATGAGATGACCTCACGTATTAATGATTTCAGGCATGCTTTTAAAGAATTGTTTGAAGATGGCCTTCCTTCTTTCTGGGATGAAGAAGGGAGAATTTTTTCTCAAGAACATTATCATAACCTGCTAGTGCAAATCCATATGGATCAATCTAAATTTGATGATTTGGTAAAGGGACTAACGGGAAAGGTCATCGTGGATAAGTTAACAAAAGACTTCGAGATATTGCAGAAATTTCTAATCGTCAGAGGAGGGTTTCCTACTATGTCTTATGAATCCTATATGGAGTTGGAAGTATCTATTCGAGAAATTATTGAGTATGATATCGCAAGTGCGGAACAATGGAGAGACGTGGAAAGATTTGGAAAAACAAAGTATATTCTTCATCTGTGAAAACAAGAGTTGCAAGTTATGTAGCTGCTTGTTCGGGCCGTGTTGGTACCGAGTTGATTTTAATTAAATGATCTGTCATGATCAAATCAAGTATTTTAATCCTAGTTATTAGGGATATAGTTACAAAGACTTTGAATAAGCAGATTATTCAATTATTAAATCTTCTTGGGAGAAGAAATCATTTATGTATATATTCGCATTTACTTTATGTAATGGGAGTTGGAACCCATTTGTTGATTAATTTTTTTTGAAGACATATAATTTTTGAAATAACAAAGTTGAATGCATGTGGGTTATCAGATATTCTTGTGCTATTTACATTATAGTCTGTATTTTCTTTCCTTTGTGATCATTTTTCCAGTGTTACATTCCATTTTGTTTTCCTCATATCTGAAGTGTAGTATTGAATGGTTGGAATTCATACTTGTTATGCTTTGACTATTGTTTCATATATTTTATAAATGTTTCTTCTAAATTTAATATGGAACTCATCTTCTGATGCTCTGTATTGATGGACTGTTCATTTTTTCTTCCTTTCCACCTGAACTAAATGAATGACTGTGATTAAGTGGTTACCTTGCCTTTGATAAAATCTCATGCATGCGATTTTGTGACACCTTTATGTATATGTGACTCCATTTCCCAATGATTATGTGTATCATTTCAACCATCTATATAATTTTCGCGTATTGATTTCATATCTGGCCTTGTTAAATTTATATTTCGAAATATCCCTCTCTGGAAAGGAAAGCCAGTTTCTTTCTGAATTTATTTTTGTTGTTACCTTTGGAATTTACCTTTGCAACCTGGGTACATTCTAAGTGTTAACCAAGTGAACCAACAAAATAATAAGGAAACAAACACCAACAAGCTTCTAAACTCAGACAAAGATAACTAAAAAAGGATGACAAAAAATATAAGCCAAAAATCATGCCAAGCAAAGGGGGTGGGGGGAAAGAGAAAAGAAAAAACCCTAATGCTATAAAATATCTTACGACATAGATAAAGAACAACCAAAAAGTATGACACTAACTCCCTATAGTCATGCACCTGCAGAGGACCCCAAAAGACCTACCGAACAACCTTCAAACAGAAGAAAAACCACAAAAGAGGAAAAAACATTGTTTAAAAGGGAATACGCAAGTTTCACTACTGACAATTCACATATCATACATGGGTTGATAGTAAAGCAAGTCATGTATAAATACCAGATACATGATTGTTCAATCTGCAACTTGCGTATGGGTGGGAAAAAACCAAAAAAAGGTCAAAAACTGCCTTAGGAAGGCAGGGGAGGTGTTCTATCAGACTTAGAAGGTGTTTCTAAGTGGAAAGAAGGACCTAAAAATTTACAAAAGGCAGAAATAAATACATAGAAACCCCAAACAAACAAGGCTCTCCGTAGCGGAGTCGCCAGTTTTGTTGTAAAGGAAAGTTTCCTATGGCTAGGGTTTAAGAAGCCATGAACGTACTAGGGTTGAAAGGTGGATGCAAATGGTTTTGCAAGTAAATACAAACAAGATTCGAAGATTAGAATGGTTCATACCTTAGCCAAATGAAGGTTGATCCAAGCAGCCCTTCAATCCTCTTCTTTCTCCTCTTACTCCTCTTGCTCCAAGAGACCTGCAAAACGAATTATACCTTCCTCAAACCGATATGACCACATATAAAGCAATGATAATCAAATAAACATGAAATAATAATTTGATTAACATCATAATATGAACATAAATAGAGATTCAATCACACATTGAACAATTACTTGGGAAGAAAAAGGACATCACATCATTATTAATCTTGAAAACAAGTACAATTATACCTTGTCTCCAAGTTCGACACCTCACGAAACCTTGATCTTCTTCCGCTGCTTCTCTTCTCCAAGGAACTTAGCCTCCATGCTTTGCAACATAAGGAGAAATTTTCTAGGGCAAAGGTGTGGGTAAAGAGAGCTCCAAATCCTCCAACATAACAGTGCAAAGATTCAAGTCCTCTCTCATGGACCTACCTACCTCTATTTATATGCTTTATGAAGAGTTAGGGTCGAAGACAAAGTAGTTACAACTGAAGGAGTCAGTTGCATAACTACCCAAACTACCCGAATTTAAAAATACGTATTTTTTTGACATTTTCAGGAGGCGTACGTGGGTTGCATAGTCAACAATCGGATACGGGAGGAGGTATACGCGGGTTGCAATGCAGAAAGCCACGTATTTAAGGCATACATGATTATTATATATATCAAGTCGCATACATACATGGGTTTCCTTAAGGAACCCACATACAAATAAAAAAAACTCATTTTTAGGGTACTTCTGGGCATTTTCAGACTTTGGTGTCTTCTGAAATTTTTTAGCTAACTAGAATATCTTTCGAATGGTGCAGAGATAAGGTCAAACATAGTTACAAAAATCTAGATATGGGTCCTCCAAGTTAGTTGTTTTTTCAATGACTTTCATGAAGTGTTGTCATGGAAGTGTCGACATGCGACAGAATCATGGGAAAGTGGTCACAGGCAGAGATGTGTCATTTTGGGATATAACAATATATTCAAGCTTCTGTTATTTTTTTTTGTTAATATGTGAGGACATTTTGTTTTGATCTTGTTAATTGGTTCGGTTAGAGGCTTGAGTTAGATTAGGTTTTTAGCTTGATTATTGGGATGTTTTGGTTAAATTGGGGCAAGTAGATTGTTAAGGGTCTATTTTTATTTAGGAAATAATAAAGATGGCAGTGGCAATGTTCATCCGTCCTCTGTATGTTGGTGTTGTTGATATAATTTTGAGACATATCCTCACATTTTCAAATATTTGGACTATTAGGAATGCTGGAAACTTAGTCCCATCCTCAGTTTTCCCTAAATTTTTTTACTGAGAGAAGCTAGGTGCATTCTACTATGCAACATTGAATAGATTGTAATGTTAGATTACACTTGGGACTTTTAGAGGGGATATAGAGAGCACACCCTCTTGTTACCATTGCGATTGGTATTTTTTTTGAGGTGGTCATGTAGGTGCCTTGACAATAGCCAATGATATCGATGTGCTAGTAGTTGGTGCGATGGCAGTTGAAGTTTTATTGATTTGAGCACTTTGGGATATTGCATCCTTGTTGATCTCCTCTTTAAACCAAATTGTCACATCCACTTTTGTTTCATGTGTGTATAGGAATTGGATTTTATCCATTCCAGTGTAGGAAAAATGGGCGACTTTTGCTCTAGCAAAGAGATTGCCTTAAAAAAATATTTTTTTTTCCTATTTTTGATATATTTTTTTCTTCCTTCTAATAGGTCATGATTTTTTCATAAAATTATGTTGTGTAAAATTATACTTATCAGCCCAGTTCAACTTTGTCATTTGCAAAGCATATCAATGAGCTTGAATTCCCATAAAGATTTGTCATTGTTGCTACAATAATTACCTTTCAAAGTGTTGATGAAGTTATAAATATATGGTGACAGTTAGGTGAAAATTTTGGGTAAAGTTATGCTCATGGTGTGCTTGTTTTAAAGCTACCATTGAAGCTTATATTTTTCCCTATATTTTGCTGGAACAGGTCCAAGAATACCTCATCTGTTGGATGCCAAACTTGCTGCTCCAAATCATCCCTACTACTGGCTGTCGTTACAATCTTTCAGGGATGCTACTATAGGATTCAAATAAGGCTTATACAATGGTGGTTTTCTTTCAAAGTTCCTTGTAGAACTAAGAAGAATGATGTTAAACCCTACCAGAAATAAATTCCCCTTATGCACACATGGATAGACAAACCCAAAACATTTGCTACCATAGATCTCTGAAATAATGATTCCATTCCATCATGTTGTTCCTACAGATCTCTGTTAGTGAAATAATTATTTATGGAAATGTAACTATTAGTCCATTTCTAAGAATTCATATTAGTTCCCAGCTCAATCCATATCCTCAATAGAAAATAAATCTCTAAATCAACAGTGTCCTGATGGCTACGCCCATCTCTGTTCTTCTATTAAATGCATGTCTCAGAATGTTTAAGGCTGGAATTACACCAACATATTTCTTGTAAGGATAAATTCTTAGTTCTCAACCTTTTGCACAATATTCAGTTCTTAGGTCTATGTTATTTTCTCAAGGATACTGGTGAAAAATTCTTGCAAATTTTGCATTTCTTATAGATAGTCTCCTATAGGAATCCTTTATGGCTGATGAAAACACCTATCGGACTGATTCTTTTTTCATGTGCAACCACTGCAATACATTCAATACATCAATATCCAAACACAAAAGAATCCATATTCTAGAGCAACATCAACATCATCAAGAACTAAAGGAATCATCAGAAAGGAAAGCATCAATCCCACCCATCCAAATATCCTATTGAGATGCAACCCATGCGATAAAAATCACAAGTTGACAGCCCTACAAAATGGGGGGTGACGCTATCCACCGCTAGAAGTTTACTCTTTATTCTATATTATTGGCCTCATAAAGATTGGATAACCCCAACAGACTACCACCAAGATTGCATATATTCATCTTTGAGATGGGTATGTGCCCTAGTCTATAACAATGTATCTAGTGCGGGAGAACTAAAAGCTGTAAAAGCTCCCTTTCCTTCATGATGGGTGCAAGTAAAAATGGTTGCATTTGGTAATGGATATTGAGAAACTCTTAAAAACAAAACCTCAAAACTTTAACTTCTTGCAAATAAGAGATATTTAATTTATGAAACAAGTTCCAAACCTTAATGACCATAACTCTTTGGTAAGGTTTAGTGCACCCTTGTAGATTCCATAATGCTACTTTCATTGGGGTTGGATCAGGGATGGAATCAATATTACCCATATAAATTTTATCACTTAATTTGGGTAAACATTGAGGAATTCAAAGTTAATATGATTTGAAGAACAAAAGCAAAGTACTTGTGCATTAAATCTTGGGGTTAGCTGAGTCTTGCAAGTTAGGAGTTTTAGAGGGGAGATAGAGAGAACACCCACTTGTTACCATTGCGAGTGGTATTTTTTTGATGGGGCCATGTAGGTTCCTTGATAATGTCTAATGTTGTCGATGTGCTAGTAGTTTGTGCAATGGAGATTGAAGTTTTATTGATTTGAGCACTTTGGGCTATTGCATCCTTGTTGATCTCCTCTTTAAACCAAATTGTCATGTCCACCTTTGGTTCATGTGTGTATAGGAATTGGAAGTTATCCATTGCAGTTTAGGAAAAATGGGAAACTTTTTCTCTAGCAAAGAGATTGCCTTAAAAAAATCTTGTTTTTTTTCCTATTTTTCGATATTTTTTTTCTTCCTTCTAAAAGGTCATGATTTTTTCATAAAATTTTGTTGTGTAAAATTATACTTATCATCCCAATTGAACTATGTCATTTTCAAAGCATAGCAATGAGCTTGAATTCCCATAAAGAGTCTTCATTGTTGCTACAATAGTTACCTTTCAAAGTGTTGATGAAGTTATAAATATCTCGCAGTAGTTGGGTGAAACATTTGGGTAAAGTTATTCTCATGATGTGCTTGCTTTAATGGTCGTTGATGCTTATATTTTTCCCCATATTTTCCCGGAACAGGTCCAATAATACCTCATCTACTGGATGCTAAACCTACTACTGCAAATCATCCCTACTGCTGGCTGACATTACCATCTTTCAGGGCTGCTACTATAGGCTGCAAATAAGGGTTATACAATTGTGGTTTTGTTCCAAAGTTCCTTGTAAAACTAAGTAGAGTGATATTCAACCCTCCCAGAAATCAATTCCCTTTATGCACACATGGACGAACAGACCCAAAACATTTGCTATCATAGATATCTGAAATAATGATTGCCTTCCATCATGTTGTTCCTACAGATCTTTGGTGGTGAAGTAATTATTTCTCGAAACATAACTATTAGTCCATTTCTGAGAATTCAAATTAGCTCCCAACTCAATCCATATCCTCAACAGAAAATAAATATCTAAATCAGAAGCGTCTAAATGGCTATGCCCATCTTTGTTCTTCTATTAAATTTATGTCTCAAAATGTTTGAGGATGGCATTACACCAACATATTTCTTTCTTACGATAAATTCTTAGCTCTCAACCTTCTACACAATATTTATTTCTTAGTTCTATGCTATTTTCTCAAGGATACTGGTGAAAAATGCTTGCAAAGTTTGTATTTCTTAGAGATAGTCTTTTGAGGAATCCTTTATGGATGATGAAAAAACCTATTGGACTGATTCCCTTTTTCATGTCAAACCACTGCAATACATTCAATAAATCAGTATCCAAACACAAAATAATCCATATTATAGGGCATCATCAACATCATCAAGAACTGAAGGCATCATCAAAAAGGAAAGCATCAATCCCATCCATCCAAATATTCTATTGATATGCAACCCATGCGATAAAAATCGCAAGTTGACAACCATGAAAAATTGGGGGTGACACTATCCACCTCTATAAGTTTACTCTTTCTTCTATATTATTGGCCTCATAAATATTGGCTTACCCCAACAGACTACCATCAAGATTGCATATATTCATGTCTGAGATGAGTATGTGCCCTAGTTTATAACAATGTGTCTAGTGGGGGAGAACTGAAAGTTGCAACAACTCCCTTTCCTTCATGATGGGTGCAAGTGAAAATGGTTGCATTTGGTAATGGATATTGATAGATTCATCAAAACAAAAAATCAAAACTTTAACTTCTTGCAAATAAGAGATATTTAATTTATGAAATAAGGTCACAACCTTAATGACCATAACTTTTTGGTAAGGTTCAGTGCACCCTTGTAGATTCCATAATGCTACTTCCATTAGGGTTGGACTAGGAATGGAATCATTGAGGAATTTAAAGTTAGTATGATTTGAAGAACAATAGCAAAGTAGGTTTGCATAGACTCTTGGGGTTAGCTGACTCTTGGGAGTTTTATAGGGGAGATAGAGAGCACACCCTCTTGTTACCATTGTGAGTGGTATTGTTTTGAGGGGGTCATATTGGTGCCTTGACAATCGCCAATGGTGTCGATGTGCTAGTATTTGGTGCGATGGAGATTGAAGTTTTATTGATTTGAGCGCTTTGGGCTATTGCATCCTTGTTGATATCCTCTTTAAACCAATTTTTCACATCCACCTTCAGTTCATGTGTGTATAGGAATTGGAAGTTATCCATTGTAGTGTAGGAAAAATGGGCAACTTTTTCTCTAGCAAAGAGATAGCCTTAAAAAAATCTTGTTTTTTTTTCCTATATTTGATATTTTTTTTCTTCCTTCTAAAAGGTCCTGATTTTTTCATAAAATTATGTTGTGTAAAATTATACTTATTAGTCCAATTCAACTATGTCATTTTTAAGGCATAGTAGTGAGCTTGAATTACCATAAAGAATCTTCATTGTTGCTACAATAATTACCTTTCAAAGTGTTGATGAAGTTATAAATATCTGGTGGTAGTTGGGCGAAAAATTTGGGTAAAGTTATGCTCATAGTGTGCTTGTTTTAATGTTTTCATTGATGCTTATATATTTCCCTATATTTTCTTGGAACAGGTGCAAGAATACCTCATTTTCTGGATGCCAAACCTGCTACTCCAAATCATTCCTACTGCTGGCTACCGTTACCATATTTTAGGGCTTCTACTATAGGATGCAAATAAGGCTTATACAATGTTGGTTTTATTCCAAAGTTCCTTGTAGAACTAAGCAAAATGATTTTAAACCCTCCCATAAATCAATTCCCCTTATGCACACATGGACGAACATACCCAAAACATTTGCTGCCTTAGATATTTGAAATAATGATTTCCTTCCATCATGTTGTTCCTACATATCTCAGTTGGTGAAGTAATTGTTTCTGGAAGCATAGCTATTAGTCCATTTCTGAGAAGTCATATTAGTGTCCAGCTCAATCCATATCCTCAGTAGAAAATAAATCACTAAATCAGCAGTGTCCTTATGTCTAGGCCAATCTCTGTTCTTCTATTAAATGTATGTCTCAAAATGTTTGAGGCTGGAATTACACCAACATATTTATTTCTTAGGATAAATTCTTAGCTGTCAACCTTCTATACAATATTTATTTCTGAGGTCTATGTTATTTTCTCAAGGAGACTGGTGAAAAATGCTTGCAAAGTTTGCATTTCATAGAGATAATCTCCTACAAGAATCCTTTATGGCTGATGGAAACACC
>LPNX010395864.1:23721-81184 GCA_001517045.1 Pseudotsuga menziesii
TAAAGATTGTATAACCCCAATAGAATACCATCAAGATTGCATATATTCATCTCTGATGTGGATCTCTGCCCTAGTATCTAACAATGTATCTAGTGGGGGAGAACCGAAAGCTGCAAGCCTGCAAAAATTCCCTTTCCTTCATGATGGTTGCAAGTAAAAATGGTTGCATTTGGTAATGGATATTGAGTTTCTCTTCAAAACAAAATCTCAAAACATTAACTTCTTGCGAATAAGAGATATTTAATTTATAAAACAAGGTCCCAAGCTTAATGACCATAACATTCTGGTAAGGTTCAGTACACCCTTGTAGATTCCATAATGCTACTTTGATTAGGGTTGGAGTAGGGATGGAATCAACATTACTGATATAAACAGTATCACTTAATCTAGGTAAAAATTGAGGAATTCAAAGTTAATATGATTTGAAGAACAATATCAAAGTAGTTTTGCATCGACTATTGACGTTAGTTGACTCTTGGGAGTTTTAGAGGGGATATAGAGAGCACACCATGTTGTTACTATTGCGAGTGGTATTGTTTTGAGGGGGTCATTTCAGTTCCTTAACAATAGCCAAGGTTGTTGATGTTCTAGTAGTTGGTGCGATGGAGGTTGAAGTTTTATTGATTTGAGCTCTTTGGGCTATTGCATCCTTGTTGATCTCCTCTTTAAACCAAATTTTGACATCCACCTTTGGTTCATGTGTGTATAGTAATTGGAATTAATGGTGTGCTTGTTTTAATGCTGTCATTGATGCTGATATTTTTTTGTATATTTTCTTGGAATAGGTCCAAGAATACCTAATATGTTGGATGCCAAACCTGCTGCTCCAAATCATCCTTACTGCTGGCTGTCCTTACCATCTTTTAGGGTTGCTATTATAGGCTGCAAATAAGGCTTATACAATCGTGGTTTTATTCTGAATTTCCTTGTATAACTAATCAGAATGATATTAAACCCTCCCAAAAATCAATTCTCCTTATGCACACATGGATGACAATACCCAAAACATTTGCTGCCATAGATCTTTGAAATAATGATATCCTTCCATCATGTTGTTTCTACAGATATCTGTTGGTGAAGTAACTGTTTCTGGAAACTTAACTATTTGTCCATTTCTGAGAAGTCATTTTAATTCCCATCTCAATCCATATCCTCAGCAAAAAATAAATCTCTTAATCAACAGTGTCCTGATGGCTTGGCCCATCTATGTTCTTCTATTAAATGTATGTCTTAGAATGTTTGAGGCTGTCATTACACCAACATATTTCTTTCTTAGGATAAACTCTTAGTTCTCAACCCTTTGCACAATATTTAGTTCTCAGGTCTATGTGTTTTTCTCAAGGAGACTAGTGAAAAATGCTTGGAAAGTTTGCTTTCCTTAGAGAGAGTCTCCTATAGGAATCCTTTATGGCTGATGAAAACAACTATTGGATTGATTCCTTTTTCATGTGCAACCACTTCAATACATTCAAAAATCAGTAGCCAAACAAAGAAGAATCCATATTCTAGGGCATAATCAAAATCATCAAGAACTGAAAGCATCATCAAAAAGGAAAACATCAATCCCAACCATCCAAATATCCTATTGAGATGCAACCCATGTGAGAAAAATCACAAGTTGACAGCCCTCCAAAATGGGGGGTGACACTATCCACCTCTATAAGTTTACTCTTTCTTGTATATTATTGGCCTCATAAACATTGGCTAACCCCAACAGACTACCATCAAGATTGAATATATTCATCTCTGATATGGGTTTGTGTCCTAGTCTATAACAATGCATCTAGTGGGGGGGAACCGAAAGCTACAACAACTCCCTTTCCTTCACGATGGGTGCAAATAAAAATGGTTTCCTTTGGTAATGGATATTGAGAGACTCTTCAAAAAAAAAGTTCAAAACTTTAACCTCTTGGAAATAAGATATATTTAATATATGAAACAAGGTCCCAACCTTAATGACCATAATGTTTTGGTAAGGTTTAGTGCACCCTTCAAAATGTTGATGAGGGTATAAATATCTGCCAGCAGTTGGGTGAAAAATTTGGGTAAAGTTAGCATAGGGACATTACAGTGAGCTACAATAGTCTACATATTAAGTGTTTGACAAAAGTCTCCACACATATGTAGTTAATGCCAATTGTTACGTACAACAGTCAGAGAAAGGTTTGCAAAGTGTTCGCCAAAATTAGTGAATTAAAATCAGTACATCAGATAGACACAAACCATTTAGTTGGGTCAAGTTCTTAACCCTGGTATGTTTGGTGTTAAGAATATGACCTACGACTATCTAGCACTGTGATAGTGGAACGTTTGACAAGGTAATAATACCAATCTATTCAACAATAAGTTGAAAATTTTAGTGCAATTTTACTTGGGAACATTACACATATATACATTCCTGTATAGATCTAGAAAACAATAATTAGAATGGATGACCATGCTAGTGAATGTGTCGAGGGTCTCATGGTGCATCAAATGTAAAACGTTTTCCACAAGAATCATCCTCAATGTGGATCAGACCAATGATTATGTTAAATTCCATATATCAGTATGAATAAAGAGTTGTAGATCTTGATTACACCATCCCAGAGACAACCTTTGATATCACTCATGTCATTCTATTTCAGTGACTAGATGAAAGTCATCATAATAACAAGGCTTGACTGGTGAAAATAATACCTTAAAAATACTCATGCATTTTGAGGGGTAGCACTTCCCACTCCAAAGAACCTGCTACAGCCATACAAAGGAATACCAAATCAACAAAGCAAGACCCGGGCACCAAATCAACAACAAATTGGGCCGTAGATTTGGTAGAAGGTGAAGTTATATTGAATAGAAGCTTCTTTTCTAACTGAATATGACAAAATCACAAAGAAAACATTCAACAAATTGGGCCATGACTTTGGTAGAAAGCTAAGTTATGCTGAATAGAAGCTTCTTTTCTAACTAAATTTGACAAAAGCATAAATCAAACATTCTCATTGGTGGAGGAGAGAAGTATTCTGACCTACTTTTGGGGCTCTTGTATCACTCTTAGTGGTCTATAATAGAGAACAAATATCTCATTGTAAATGATAAAATGCTCAAATCAGTGGTAGAGGAGGAAATATTGAAAGTAAAAAGGACATTAGAAAGTGAAGATATGTCTAGAAGACCATTCTTTCTGTAGAAACAAATAACTATTATTCATTTTCTCCTTCTCTTTTTCTCCATTTTATTTTTCTCTGTATGCTTAAGAGGTAGATTAGCATCATTGAATGAGTGCAGATACCATATTGACTTGAGAAAAAAACTTGGTTCCTTCTTGAAACCCAATGTGTGCCATTCTAGAAGATATTTTAATTAAGAATGTCACAGAACCAGTGGTGAATCAAACCCCCCCTATGGAATTCTATCTCAGTTTTTAAGAAATGGTGAAGGACTAGAGAATCAACCGCTCAATGCCATTTCCATTCTTTCTTGGAACATTTTTGATGTGATGGGTATGTGGAGAAACTCAGGACAGAGCTAAGTTATCACACCCCTTGGTGCCTTGTTCTATTTCCTATTCATTAATGACAAAATTATTATGTAAATCAAATATCAACTCTGTTACACCGATGAAATAGAGTTCTAGACATTTCTCCTACATTTATTGCAAGGATTATTTTAAGGAACCATACTTATTTAAAAGTGTAAAAATGTTGGCGAATCTTACCAATTCTTAAAATGTCAACTTTAAAATATTTGGCGATATTTTTATAAAAATATTTCAATTTGGAAGGATTTTATATTTTTTATATAATAATTTGGAAATTTTTAGGGTGAAAACATTTCACCCCATCAAAATTGGGTGAAATGGGGATTCAAAAAATGCAAATTGGCGAATTTTTTTTTGGAAAAAAACATGGAAAAATAGCCCATGGGCTAAATTTCGCCCCTAAAATTATCCTTGATTTATTGTGTCTATCTGCTTCATGGGTATTCATTTAAACTTGTTGGATCTATTTTATTGTGTCTATATGCTTCAAACTTCAAAGTTCTTTTATTAAAGCAAAGAGACAACAAATCAAAATAGGCCCCCAAAAAAATCATAAATATATAATTGTTATAATATTATAGTAATAATCTAATTTGAAGGCCATGACCTAACCAAACACCAAATTGGTGAGAGACAAGCGACACCCTCTGCACAATGATTTGGCTGCTAAAGTCTATGGAGGTGTATATACCCTACCCTAGTCCATAGTTACTATGAATGTGACATCAAATTTTGGAAGAAATATTTAAGATCAAAGTAAATACAACTTATGTTGGACAACTCCAGAAGAAGCCTTCACAAAATAAACTGCTAAGAACAAAGTGATTTTGTATAAAACATACCTTACAAGTCGCATTTGGTGAACACATGGTAGACTCCTGCCGAGATTACACAATTCCTGGAGGAATAAAACCTACAAAACCAACGGCATTTGCTAAAAAAATTGTAACTAGCAGTGCAAAAAAAAGAAAAAAATCCTTCGTCAAGCATCAATGAACTAAGAAGATGTACCAACAAAACATTTGATTTGATAGCATCACTAGAAAAGTAAATAAAACAAGACAATAAGCAGTATGAATCTAACTAAAAATGCTACATTATACCAAACGAAATGGAACTAAATATTGCAACTTGATATTTCCATATGATTCCCACAGCTTTGATATTTCCATATGATGCCCACAGCTTACATTACAGAGAGAAGTAAAATATCTTCTAATTTGACCTATCCACTACAAAATATTAATAGGGCCACAATTCAAGGAAATAATGTATCGATATATAATGATAGTTTAATTCTGTATCCAAAATATCAATTACTATAGGGGGTGAAAACTTAAAATCCTTGTAGGGATGACTTTGTGAGAGATTTATAACATTTAAACAATGTCTGAAATGAGAGTGTGTATGTTTTTGTGTGTCCATATGTGCTATCAACATTTTCATATCGATGCATGCATGCACAAAGACAATCTTATACACAAGAATATTAATGATTATAAATAAGAAAAACTGTTGTCTCATCTTCTTCCCTTTTTCCAACCATAACAAAAAAAAGGTATGAACTTTGTATTATAGTTAATTTGTATTCCTTTGGTGTTTAGGAGGTCACGTACTAAAGGCTTCAGACTAATTCTATCATGCATTGTATGTCTAGGAGGTCAACTGCAAAAGGAAAAATATCTAGGTAGTACTAAGTAGAGGTAGTTGTTGTATTTTCAGCAGGAAGCAACATACTTAAAAACAAGGTTCAGTGATGAGAGGCAGGTGCAAGCACAATTCGAAGGAGATAGAATTTAATTTGAAGAGAAACACATATTATATATGTATGTATGACAAACTAAACTTTGGGTTTCCATACACATACATATTCATGAATATGTATATGGTCATACGTGCACAAGTGCATGCCTATGTAGTAGCAATGTTTGAAAAATAAAACATTGAAAACTTATAAAATATGTTTATAAAACAAATTCTAAGACAACTTTGCTTGAAGATAGAGTAGGAATTTTTTTTAGGGAGAGTATATCTTCTTATAAACTAATGTATTCATATAATATCAAATCATATTCAATGTTGTGTACCTTTCTACTAGATCTTTTTTTCAAATACATGTTTTTATTATCATGCCTATTAAAAGGAAAGTGACTTATATAATCCATATTGGTATGCCACTCTCCAACTTTTTAACAGACTTCTCAGAAAACAAAGTTTATAGCTACAACCCAAAGGCCCTTTTATATAAAATATACAGCACAATCCTATAAACCAATCGTTTTCCAAATGGGATTAAAAAATATAACTATGCAAAACTAGTGTCAATTTATAATTCCTACTTCATTCTACACCTGTTTTCCAATAATGTCTGCTATGATGAAGTGTTGATGACTCGATACCATTACTGTCCATATCATCCAATATTTTCTTGACTGATGCCAGATCTTCTAGCAGGTGTCCCATTGATCCTTTTATAAAACCTGATAGGTTGAACATCTTCTTGGCCAGCCGAAGGCCAAAATATTGTCTGCCAGGTTGGAGTGTTTATTGACTATCTTAAATAAGACCTCTTGCTCTATCAGATGGTATTCAACCTATAAAGGTATTTGCATGTTTCCCTATTCCAATTGAATTTTCTCCTCTTGTTTTAACCAGTAGGGTTCTGAAAAAACCGACCAGTCCAACTGGTTTAGGAACCCAACCAGTCCAAACCGCCACCCTAAACTGGATATGGCCAGTTTTGTACAAAACTGGTTGGTTATATACAGGAACCTGCCATTTCAGTACAAAACCATCCTTTTTTCACCAGATCGGCCAGTTCCTTATTGCATAGTAAAGCCATGGCTTTGGGCCCTAAAAATTCAATTTAAAAAAAAAGGCCTACACTATTAGCAACATAGCTAACCTTAGTAATCATCAATAACATCAAAGGGAAATATTAAATTCTTAAAGTAAAAGGATATATAATGAAAGATAAGAAGAAATCCACAAAGATAAGAAGAATGCCACTTTTACTTAAAATTTTAACATTACCATAAATTGTTTCCATATGTTTGAGAGTGGTTCCAACCTCATTGGACTTCATATGCAAAAAATAGAGTTTTAGATCCCATGCAAAATTCAAAAAACTTAGCATTATTCATCGTTTCAGGAATGTAATGCTTCCACTGGATTCTATCATGTACGAGGGTAGGGGATTGGAATTTGATCAAGTGCATTAACCCCTCTATGTACCTCAATTTTGGTTTGCTTATTGTTTAACTCCTTTGTCATGACCTTAGTAAAATGTACCCTTCACTCCAGCAAAATTACTTATTAGGCATGTGAGTTTTTGTACCTTTATTTAATGCTTGGATTAGGAGGATTCATAAAATTTGTAGGGTCTCTACTATGCACAATTACAGTCTATAATAGTAGTACCATATTATCATATTGTAGACACTAAACTATAGTTATTGATTAGTACTATGCTTATTTTTTAACTGTAGGGCCATTTAGAGCTTCTTTATTTATGTATTTTGGTTCACAGATGAATTGCACTTTGTGATAGTTTGGATACATGCACCCATACTTGCTATATACATCATAAAATTTGCATACTGGTGTATAATGTTATGGATTCATATGTATAGACATGAATATATATGTTTTTTTTACAAAATTTTAATATTTCATGTAGTTTTTGGTCGACCGGTTTTTAGTCTTTTTTTTTCCAGTTCAAATTTTTGGGCTCTGTCAGTTTTATGACCGGTCCGGTCTTGATAAAATTGGTTTGAAAATAATCTGAATATTTACATGGAATCCATTGATATAAAAGTAAATCCAACAAAATTGGTTTGGACCTCTCCCCTCATCGCTGCTACTAACATGAAAGCATTCCTAGATTTTCAATAGGTCTCTACAATTGTCTTCTTCTCACCCTGAATCATGTTTCCCTTGCCTCTCAACCTATTCACAAAGGCTGGGCTATTTCAAAATTTTGTAATCCCTCTCTCTTAATTACAAAGTTACTTTATCTTCCACATTAGGATGGCTTACCTTCGGCCTTTCCTTTTTTATGCAGCAACCAAGGTCATTCTCACTTCCCAAATTTATTGTTTATGCTACCAAAAATGAGAAACACAACAAGTTTATAATATAGGAAACTGAAATTCTAAAGTTTTCCTATAATAAAAAGTCAATACATGTTATGCCCAGGCATTGATCCTGTGATAATGGGAACAATAGATACTAGTGTGTTGATATTTGGATTTCCAAATGTTTCAAGTGGATGCCCCACTTATAGTCAGGGGTGTAGAAAAAAACATATTATAATGACCAACGAATCCCAGATCATAATTAATGAAGGTATCATTGTTTCATTGTTTTTTACCTTAGTTTCCATCTTTTTGGCTCAATAAAGAAGGTTTAGAACAACAAAGTCTACTGACAAGTATTTTTCGATTAATTAAAGAAAACTGTTGAAAAATTTCTCAATTTTAAACATAGTGAAAGTCCCGATCCATTAACCAAATTCCCACTTTTGTTGACATTTCTATTAAATGTGTTGCAGAAACTAGGTTGAAATCAACATCCCTCTGGGGTTGAGAAACTAAATATACATAAAATATCTAATATGGAATTGTTTCTTATCAGGATGCCGGTATTTATTTTCAGTGACAAATTTGAAGTTGGAGAAATTCAAAGTTGTACAACCTGTATGATCTGTGTTATCATCCTACAAATTTATGAAAATGAAACTGGATATTTAATTGACCCATTGAAATATAATAGTTTTTTGAAAATTTAGGTAACATTATTGGTGAAGTTATAGTTGATAACAGAATCTACAATTGTAATATCACGACCTTGTATACAGTCCTTATTCCAATATGTGGTTTAAACAAAGTTGAGAGTTGATGATGGTAGAAAGCTTTGCTTTGAAAGCAATGCTGCCACTAGATGCCTCTAACATGACCTCTGATGTGTAGTTCAAAATTCAAGGGTGGTAGAGACCTTTGTTTCAAAATCAATGTTGCCAGCAGATGTCTTTGTCTTGTTCTCATTTTTCTCCTTTGAAATTTTCTTTGTCCTTTAAACTGTAAATCACATCCCTTTGAGGTCCTTGGTGAGAGCACTCTAGAGTCTATCTTCTACCAAAGGTTTGGACTATAGAAAATGATTTCTTCAAATCCACAAAACATTAAATAAATTTTTCATATTTTGTATCTTTGAATCTATTTTTAACATTCTACAATTCTTCTATGTCTTAAATTGTGCATGATTTTATATATTGATAATTGAAATCTACCTGTCTTTTGACACAATCTAGAAATCCATGTGGAAATTACTACTGAAAAGAAGAAAGTTGCTTCTAATCAGCTTTGCGATATTGAATCATGCCTAAGAAGTGTAACATCACCTGCAAAAAGTAGGACTGACAAGCATAGTTGTATACTAGAATAATCAAAAGACCTCCTGTCATATATGAGGAACAATCCATCTCTATGGAATCTGGTGCTAAATAATTCAGATGATAGTGACCAGGTCTTGTAATTTTCTAAAATCTGAGGCATTGGTATTTGCTTTAAGACTAGTTGAATTTAATCAGTTTCAAATATATGTGAAGACAACAACAAATATTTAAGTATGGCATATTTAGAAGACAACAGCTACCAGTTACATGATAAACTGCAGGAACATCAGTGCTTCTTCAAGATGTCCTTGTTTCTTGATAATTTAATTATTTGGTGCTTAGTTCCACTTGAAGAATTTGTTTTTGTTTCTAGGCATTTAGTTTTTTTAGAATTCTCCTCCGAAAAATTTGTACAATTACACATAGGAAATCTTAAACCTGTTGTGCTTCTCCAAGTTAATTGGACTTGTCTTCTGCGATATTTTGCACTAACATTCCACTGTTTCCTAGTCCATGCTAGTTATTTGATTCTTACTTAAGACAACCAACTCTTAACTTAAACTTCAAATCCAACATTAAGAGTAGGACATCTCAAGTTTCTCTATTTGATGACCTTGTTTACAACAAGAGCAGAGGTGCAAGAATCCAGGGATGGTACAGCTGCAGCATACTTAACACATTTTAAACATGTATTTTTTCCCATTACTGATAGAAACCCATACGTTACAGACGGTACAAGATAGGTTGTCAACTTTTCCATATTTTAAGAGACCATGTTAGGATCTATGTATTGTTGTTTTTTATCTAGTTATTATTTAAAGTGTGTTCTATACTTTGACTGATTACAATTGAGGAGATAAAGAAAAAGGGAAAATATAATTTTTAGCCAGCTGTTATCCAGCTGTGTACTTGAATAAAAAATGATCTCTTGGAAATGCTATGATCAAGGATTTGTACAAATCTATTTATTAATTGTTTTGAGATTTTTTATTAAGAAGAGATTTGATCATTTCACTTGGAACCTAGATTGTAAGTATTCAATGAATTCTTGAATGTTTGGTAAAATCTATTTGAATTGTTATACAATGCCAAGTCCCTTGAACTAGTTGTTGATTCCATTTGGGCATTTTGATTTTGAAGGAATAAGGTAATTGTTTCTAGCTTCAATTAGCATTTTGGTTATGTAGAAGAATTGGGAATTTTCTGCCTTATATTAGCATTTCAATTAGTAAAATATGAGATAATTGATTTTAGGTCCGCATTAGTAAATGAATTGGTAATGGAACATAATAAGTGTTTGTTGTATCACTTTGAAAATTTGATTTGATTTGTTTGAAAAGAATATGATAATTGTTGTTGCATTACTTTGAAAAATTGTTTCATAACAAGTTTTGGGTTCATATTAGGCCAGGAATAGGAATATGACCAGTTCATGGCTTTTCTTGCTCGAAGAAATTCATTCAGAAGTTTTGTTCTTGGGAATTAATGACCGTGTGTTTTCTTGTATGGGAAAGATATTTTCATGGGGTAAAATCATTGCCATAATTTCTGCAATTAAACCATTAAGAAATTGATTTCATGGGGAGAAATCATAGCGCATAGTGGCTACAATACAACCTAGCATGCAAGTGATCTCACATAGGAAGAAACTTTTCCTGTATTGATTAAGAATGTATCCTCCCATGCAACCAGTCAAAGTATTTGAAGAAATTCTTAAACCAACCAACACATTATTGAAAAATGTTTTAGGCATAAAATACAATCCTGTGTTTTCCTTGTGAATGGTGCATTTCCTTTGCCAACACAACTTTGGGTGGGAAATGGTTGTGGGGTTAATTCAAGATATTTTTGGGCATGGAATATCTTGACCTTTGATGTACTTACCTTTCTTCCTATAGATCATTGTGACATCAATCCCTTTATATGGGAAAATCACTCCCCACAAAAAATTCATAACATTGATGGTTATGATCTTATGAAAATGTTTTTGGTTGTGAGATAAAATCAATCTTATTCATATCCTTTCATTGCAAGAAATATTGCTTATAGTGGCACTGAAATAGTACAAGCATTCCAATATCTTTCCCTTGTCTTCTTTGAAGTATTTCTTCTACATTTTTTTGTTATATATGTTGGATTTGAAAATAGTTATGTTAGTATCATTTGATTTTAAGAAATTTTACTTAGAGTGGCACTCAAATAACAAAAGCATGCCAATATTTTTGTGAGTATTCTTATATAATTTTTTTATAAGTTGGATTTTTGTTGAAATACATTGTTGGGGACAACTTGGAAGTTTAAAAACTTGATCATTGCATGGATATTATCTATAACAATGCAATTAAATTGTTTACTAAAGGGGGAGATTGGATTGTCGAACACACTAATGCCTGGATTGGTTATCATTGAAAAGATTTGTTTGTGTAGAATGTGATGAGTTAACATACAAAATAATGATTATCAAGTTATTATAGATACATAATGGCTCACCTTGTAATATTAGTCCTTCAAGTATTTCAAATGCATTTATTAAGTGCAAAAATGACTTGAAGGACTAATACAGGGTAAGCCATTATGGATCTATTGTAACTTGATAATCATTACTTTGTATGCTTGAATGATGCAAAATTTGTTTGAATATCATCATTATCAAGCAATAACAACTTGTTAAAGAGTCCTAGCTCAATGGTAGAACACCTGCCTAATTATAGGGAGGAGGTTGGTGGTTCGATTCCTCCATGCCCTATCATAAATTTGTGACTACGAAAAAAAACTAAATTCACATATATACGACTATTAATAGATAATTTATCATATCTTATAGCACGACTAATGTTAGGTTGTATTTATCTTAGTCATTAATATGTTATTATTTAGTAGTTTATTTAGTCATATATTTAGTCATTAAATTGTTGCAATGAGTGACTAAATCAATGACTAAATCAGTGACTAAATCAGTGACTCAATCCGTGACTAAATCCATGACTAAATAAATGACCAAATCATTGACTATCAATAACTAAATCAATGACTAAACCATTGAATATCAATGACTAAATCAATGACTAAGTTAGTCAAGCTATAAGATAGTGGAAATTAACTACTATTAGTTGCCGACTAAAAAATAGTCATTTATAGCCGGATTCTAGTCATTTTTTTAGTGACTAGCCACTAAAAAAGTGGAAGTTCAACCTTTTACAGGCGAATTCTTATGTTCTCAGATTGCCTATCTCTGCCCTTTTGCTATTTCCCAGACCATTGATCTTTGCATATGCGCTCTAAGCCGTTGATCTTGCGGATCGCGGAAAGCAGAAGTTCAACCATTCCATGAACAAATTCTTTGTAATTCTTTTTTCTGGTTTCCTCCCTTTTCATTCTTCCGCACTGTTGATCTCCGTGGGAACGCTCTGGTCTCTCGATCTAGTGGATCGTGGAAGGATAAATATCAACCTTTTATACCTGGAAAATTTGGGTTTCCTTTTTCCTCCCTTTGCAACTTTCCGCGTTGTTGATATTAGGAAGAGATGTTCTAAGCCATTGAATCTTGGATTGCAGAAGGAGGAAGCTGGGGCTCCACTTTTCACCAAAACATTTTATCCTTTCCCACACTTTTGCTCTTGATTTTCCTTGGGTGAAAATGAATTTTTGCCTTCGATTTTATGCGCTATGCATTCAGCCCTTCTGTTCCCTGTCAACATTTATCTAAGGGCAGATTTCTTCATTTCCATGTATTGGAAGGTCAAAAATTAAAATTCCTTTAAGTTTTTGGCATGCTTAGCCTAGAAATGTCCCTTCAAACACCTGCATATCCTCATCAACAATACTTAAGGTTATATGATATGAAAATTTTACAAACCTTATTCCACCATATTGTCCAGATATCTTACCAATTACTTAGCCCATAAATTGTGCTAACAATGAATTTTCATAGACTACATATAACTAAATAAAGTTACCATTAATAACAAGTATCCGTTTGTTGGACAATGCTTGATGGAATGTTCTTGATGGAATGTCTTAGAGAAAACAAATAAGATGGTGAGAACCCAGATCTAACCCATTAGCCATGCTCTTAATGAACAGTTTGCTTACAAAGTTACTAGACATGATGAACATACCGGGAACTTTACATCTATAACAGAAATATCCTTGTGGTGGTGTTTTCTGCTCCATTCCAAGCCCTGCATCATTAATCCATCATAAAATTCCTTTAGACCTAAACTACCCATCCAAATCTGAGCAAGCTCCACAAGGGTGAAAGTAAAATTTCTACATTCGTTATTAATACAAAAGGCAAACTGTCTTTACTCAAAGAGTCAACATTCATGGGTTTCTATAGTGCTGTCCAACTCTGAACATAACTATAGTGAAACAAGCTTTGGCCATCTTTCTATTTTATCATTAATTAAACTCAGAAGTGGAGAAACCACTTTATTTAAATTGGATTCCCTTTTATGGTAAGAAATAACCATACCTAACATGCACTTCAAACCTTTCGAGTTTCTAGGAGCATTTTGAGCTTCCCTTTAGTATCCTATCAATTAGAAATCAAATCTCGCATGTCTGCTCTCAATTTGTTTCATAGACAATAAACCTTTCTATTCAATTTGCCCCATGATATGTAGTATGGTCTGCCCATAGCGACAATCTCTTAAATATTATAATTAAGTTTAAATTTGCCCCATGATATGTAGTATAGTCTTTCCATAGAGACAATCTCTTAAATATTATAATTAAGTTTTTTTTTTAAATAGAGTATGATCATGATTGTGTTTTCCAAGTTTCTTTGAAACAGATACCAAATGTAGTTTCTGTCATTGAAATTTATCTGTCAATATGCATAAAAATGGAATTTATCCACATTAGGTCAAATTCATTCATCTAAGATAATTTTATTTAAATGAAAAAATGAAAAGTTTGAGTTATTACTATCTTCATAAATGTATTCATAAAATTCAAATTTTTAGGTAATAAATTTTAACCAACTCCTTGAAGTCAATGCTTTATCTCATATTCATAACTTCCACACTAATACAAGCCCAAGTGAAGACATCAAACTAATGTCAATTTTGAAAGTGCTTTATGTCAGATTCATAACTTCCACGTTAACATGGGCCCAATTGAAGACAAAAATAATGTCAATTTTGAAAACTTAAGAATACCATCATTGTGGTTTGAAAGTGAATAATATATATTTTAACTTTGTATGAACATTATTGTATGACTACATTGTTTGATACTATCATATATTTCCTTGAACTTCTATAAAATTTAATTGTATAACCCTCATTGTCAAAATTCATGTTACAGGAACAAGCATCCACAGTCAACCCTATCAAACAAGCATCTACCTGCCATCTAATCACATGCAACATCCTTCACAAAAGACTAACCTCAGTTCCTCCAACATCCTCTAGCCTCCATGAAAAACAAATTTCATTGCTAGTACATTCCAAGGGAAAAATCCCATTCTTGGTTCATTCATATTCTCTTCTCCACCCACATCATCTTTTATTCATTCATTAAAAGAATCAAACCTCAGCCATATTAATTAAGCAAGATTAGTGCAAAATTCAACTTCAAATTGAGGACATCAATTTTGTATTAGCGAATCCATCAAAATGTTGTTAAAAATAATTGAACAACTTTTAAGTGTGCACATTTTTATGGTTGTAAAATCCAGACCTCGAAAATAATAAGAATCAATTATAATCATCCCATAAAACCAATTAACCCATAGGAATATTGAATCCTTGAGAGGGTGAGAACATAAATGAAAAGATCGCATTGTTGCTATTGTACATTTAATAAAATGTGACATCAACATAGCACAGAAGCCAAACACACATTGGAAAGTTGACCTCCCATGAAATAAGCAAACAAATAATATCTCAAAATTCTAGTAAGAACACTAAGCTAATGAAAGATAAACAACAACCCTAATATATTTACCAAATCCTCTTCCTGCTAGACCCCTTCTTCAAGCACCTCTGCCAAATCCTCTTCGAGCATATCCTTCCTATGTTTTCTGCAAAGATAGCTGAAAGTGTAAGGAAGACACCTGAAAGTATTATTTGTTATGCTCCAACCTATTTTATCCCATTAGTATTATCCCTCAAATTATTCCGAAGCAATATACTGAAAAGGACATTATAAACAACCCATAGATGTCTCACCATTGCCACTCATGCAGTTGAACCAACAAGAGCCTTAATCTTGCTATCTTCATCAAATTTATTTGTAAACACTGGCTGTGAATGTGTTGTTTGTATTGCTTGAGGCACTTTAGGTAGTGAATAGAGATCATTACCAAATTAATCCCTCTCTGAATCATCAAGCTGCATGTTTGAATTATGAATAAGTAATAATCTATTATGTAGTCTTGAGTGATAGATAGTCATTGTCTTTAAGAAGTACAAAGGTGTGTATCCTTACAAATTTGAACTGAGAAGAATCTGAAACCCATTCTTAGGTAGTAAAGCTTTATCTTTGGGTTTTTTAATTTCTTTTGGCCTACAAATCACAAAAATTATAATTCTAATCTTAGGATGATTCATCTGCCATGTGTACTAGTCGAGCTAAATCTGAACCACAAAATTAGCAATTCATAATGCTGCGAAAGTTGAAACATCATTCATACACTAGACTAAACTATAGGAACTAGTAGCATATCCGAATAAATGTACTGCAAACTCAAAGCCACAATTTACTTTGTAAAAACTATAAATATAACCTAAATAGGCACAGAGGTGAAAGGGTGTACTCTTATTTCTTCTCTGTCACAATTGGCATGCAAGGCCTTCCCAAAACTCAGTGCACTAAAATAGATGTATTTTTGGGCACTAGTATTCCTTCATCAAGATATTCTAAAATTAAAAAAAATACATAAGCTATATCACAACCTAGACTAACCATTGGAATGGAGATGTCTTCAAGCCGCTTCTAAGGTTTAGTCCAAAACAAACTACAACTAGGGAGAATATATGGGATATCTGCCACCCAAACACCCACTATGAAAACAACAGTTCATCAACATACACCACATATCAAACATCTAAAACACCCACTTTCGTAAACTGCGATGGGGTAGCCAAAATATTAGTCATATATTTGTAGACAAAAAATGGAGTTTTCATCACTGAACATAAAATAGTAAAACATGGCTCAAATTATAGATCTTGAAATTCCAAAGAGTTCCTGCCCGCAAAACGTAGAACAACAGAGAAGGCACTCTATGGGAAGGAATCTAAAACCTTCAAACCACATGCTCTCCCCCCAAATCACGGGCTCTTGTAGCTGAAGAAAGAATATTTCCTAGTTAATTGCAAATGTTGAACACCGCAGAAACTAGGTTTCAAATCACAAGCTCTCGCAACAAATCACAAGCTTTGGTGGCTGAACAAAAGACCTACCAGATACTGAAAGAGGAGGAAATTAGGTACATCAAATTGGAAATTAAGAACTCAAGCCAAAACCTTAACAATGAAAAAGAGATGGAAGGGCTATCCATACTCTTTTTTACAAGTGTTTGTTCACCAGACTACTTGGATAATCCTTTTTCCAAGTTAGCATCATCTTTAGTTTGCATTTGAGCAATTTTTGAAGCAATTTCAGAGTTCTAGAGTTATACAAAAATTTTAATTAAAAAAAAGGGTGATCAAATTCGACCGAAAAAACCCATTTCTAAGCAATTTCAGAGTTCTAGGGCTAAAATTTTATCATTCTAATATCAATTAAACTCAAAAACAATAAATTGAAAAAAATTGGGATAGCCATAGATTTTGTTTTTACAAAAAAAAATATTTTGTCTTATAAATGGCACAAAACTGCTTACATTTTGATACAAACAAAACAACCTAAAACTAACTTCTAAGGCCACGGTTACTTTTTTTTAACCCTCTCATACCAAACAGAAACTGTTCCAATTACAAAAATAACAAGAAAAATAACATTACAAGACTAAATTGTCCTATTGAAATGTACCTTGAGATCTATTCATACAGTCGAGAAACAAGACCGAGAAGATCAACCTTCATTTAAAGAAGATTCACCGCTCACTGTTAATCCCTCTATGCTATGATTAATTCCAAGATTATTTGGAACTGTAACAACAAGTAGTACCCAAAATGATATCATCGTCTGATTCCTAAGTCATAACCCCAAGGGATCCATTAGATCCCCGCCTTCTTATAGCTCAAAGTTGTCTTCCATCTTTAATGTTTGGGACGCAGCCTCCTATTCATCATGGTTGATCACAAAATAGGGATTGTGCCCAATCAGAAGGAACCTGTAACTAGTGAACACATAGAATGCAAGGGTTACCAATTCTCCATCCATGACACTATTCTGGGCATACCGGTAAGCAGTTATGGTGATCAGAGCATAAACTACAACATGAGTGAAGTAAATAAAGCAGACCACAACAATATAATATTGTCTGAACAGAGTCAAATTCATCAAATTCACAGCTACCTTGTCATTAGTATGTGCAGCATGGTGCAAATTCTTTATAGACAAAACAATGGGGAAGCATACAACACAACAACAAATCATGTCAAATAGGAGAAACATCTGCTTCCAGGTAAGCCAATCCTTTGCATACGGCCTAGTCTCATTGATCACCACAGTAGCAATATTGGCTAAGACTTGCAAGGGAATGAAAAAAATGAGAAATTTCTTCTCCTTTCCTTGCAGGTAGGGTTTCAAGAAGGACCAGCAGGTGCAATCAAGACAACCAGGGTAAAAAGCATAATTCCCTTCAAAAAACTGAAAATATAAAACAGAACATCCCATCCATGGGTTGTTTTGGTTCTCTTAATGAAAGACTTGTACTCTGCCTCCCAGACGAGATTTAGGGCTTTCAGAAAGACGAGGGCGGCCATGAATACATGGATCTGGTAGGCCGTAAGATGGTTTTTCACAACCACGTAGATCCAAACCCCACCCAACGCAACAGATATCAAAGATAGTGAAAAATAGAGCTTCAACAGAAGGGTTTCACCGACCGAAAGATAATTCCTGGTGCCATCAGCGCCCCCCTCAATATTATAAATAATTGTAGTTACGTCCATCGACACCATGACATCACAGATACAATTGGAAAAGACCAGAGTAAACTGGTTTGCTTCAAGCTCTTTTAAAGTTTTGTTGAAGGGAAGTGATTTCTCCAAATCCTTAAATGTAAGGAGGGGTGTGATGAGCTTATTCTCGAGTACACAGTGAATTTCGCCACATTCCAGATCTTGCAAGACGTGAAGCCAAGAATCTCTGGTGCTCAGGAAGAACCCCATGGACACTAAGTCGATATCATTCTCCTTTATGGCCTTGTACAATGCATCCTTCACATAGATTTCTAGGTGGCCTCTCGAAGGGAATGATGGATCGTCGGATCGAATCTCTGAACACCCGATTTCAGCTGAACAAAAGGGAAAGAATCCCAATAAAAATAGCATAGAAAATAATAGGATTGACATTGCAGAAACCCTTGAATTGGACTCTATCCTGAAGATATGAGATGAATATTTCATTGGATTGCAGTAGCGTATGGCCCCGTGATCGCCAAAATTCCATGCGGAGCTAAGAACACAGCAAAACTCGGGATGGCCATAGATTGAAACATACCTTGTATCATTGAGTGAAATGTAATATTGACACCTATCATATGGTAATGAAAAGGGGTAGATCGTTCTACGTTGGCATCGACCACTTTGGTGGAAAACCCAAATGGTTAAACTACACTGGTCGTTAAATTGTTAAACTATGTGCTTAACTTATTTTTTAAAATTTGGTTTTATTATTATTATTATAAATATAAATATATAAGTTGTTTTTTTTCTTATTAGTATATAGTAAAACAAGAGCTACCAAGTGGTAATGTCATAGCAATTGCAAAAACTATTGCTACAAGACAAACTATATAAATATGACACTTTTGCCACAAAATTGTAACAAAAAGTGAAAGAAAAAATTCCACTCTAGATCACTATACCATACAATGGCTTATGAAAGGGGCTTATGAAAGGGCTAATTGGTGATGCTAGATATAGACAATTGATTGGAAGACTCACTTTCTTGGAAAATACTCATCCAAATGTGTCATATGCAATCAATATATTTCCACATACATGCAAGAATATGGGGAAAGTCACAAAAATGCTACAAAAAGGGTCCTTAGCTACATTCAAGTCATAAACGATATTTATGGTATTCTCTATATTAGAATGACACCTTTATACTCGTCAAATATTAATATGTAGATTTTGAGGTTGATATCAATGATGGAGCATCAACTTTACGTTATTTAATGATTATGGGTTTAATAACAATATCTTGGAATTGTGAAAAGAAAGCAACAATGGAAAACTCTTTAGTAGAGGCATAATACATCTCATCTTGGGAAGCAACATGTGATATTGTCTAGTTATGATGGATTTTATAGGATCTTTGTGCTACTAAAAAAGAACCAACTAAATTTTTTTATCAAAAATCAATTAGCAATAAGCATGACCAAAAATCCAAAATTTCATTCTAATACCAAGCAAGTTGACACCAAGTATCATCTCATTAGAACACTCACCAACATCATCAAGCAATAGTATTATCCATCTAAATATCAAACTTAAGGTATTTTAGCAAAGTAAAATAAAATTCATTAAGTTTAGAGATGAACTTGGCATTTATAAAAGTAAACTTTCATAATATAGAGGGGAACATTAACTTTGTTAATCCAAAATTCTATTTTCCTAGAATAAAGTAATCTAGAAGTTAGGAATCATAATCACAGTTCTTATATTTTCATTATTGATCTAGGACACCTGACACTTTATAACAAGGCTCTAAAGGTTATATAAACCCTCAACATCTCACCTATTGTACATAATTTTCCTTTTCTTGATTAATAAAATAATTTGTTGAGAACACTGGGTGAATATTAACATTGTTCAATATAAGCAATACTACATAATCTTAAAACAAAAAAAAACAATGATACATTCACATACAATATACACACAATTTATCCTAGAAACCCTTCATTGGAAAACTAGCCTAACTCAAAGCCACACTTTTGCATCTCATTGTATTTACTTAATTGTTCACAAGGAAATATTTAGGTATTATGCAACATCAATTCTTCCTAATCTACTAATTAGAATTAGGTTAGAGCCCTATAATCCATTAACTAGGATTGGATTACAATGGGTATAAAACATGTGTCTAAACCACACAAAAAAAACCTTCATGTTAAGTTTCTCATATAGAAATTTGGTGTCTTTAAAGAACTTGTTACTTTTGCTTTAAGAATATTATACCATCCTCATTTTCATTTTCAAATGAAGAAAATTCATATTAAATAATATCTTTTATGTTAAGATTGTTCTTGAAAAACTTGCACTTCTGCTTTAAGAATTTTATTTGAGTATTTTCAAAAGTAATGGGTATAAGGATGGCTAAATCGTTAAGACTTCCAAGGTCACCTACTTGTAGTTGTATGAAATTAATGATAAGATCGGTAGAATTCTAAGAAGGAAGCAAATTAGGACCATGTTCACTCCTAGAAGTAAGGGTTTCCTAAACTTTGTAAAGGATTTGGTTGGGTCATATGTGTACAAAGATATAAAACTATGGTTGAAATTTAAACATGAATTTAAAATTTTATATTCAAGCAATCAACTCCTATATGTGAAGCCAAGATACAAAATACCAATCAATAACAAATAGTAAATAAAATATTAAAAAAACATATATATCACGTTTAAGCATTTTGAATAAAGACATTGCCCAATCAATAACAAACAAATAGTAAATAAAATATTAAAAAAAAATATCACATTTAAGCTTTTTGAATAAAGACATTGTTATTTTGGGAGATGAAAAAGGTCAACACAAAATTAATAATTTAAAAGTATATTAACTAAATTTTAACTTATGTGTTTTCTTAATAAACAACAATATTAAATGACAATATTACTTTCGGGAGATATGCAAGATGTCAAATTAGATATAAATAAACTGATTAAGAAAATTAAACCTTTTATGAAACCTAATTACCATGGGAAAAAAGAAAAGCATACTACAAGGTTTTGATAAAATATACCTTCACAATCATGTAATGTGGGAAGGGACATGAAAATGAAAATTGCATTTCACATCACACCTCACAATCAAATGCCAAATGCATGTAGCAGTTCCCACGTAACTGAGACTTTTGATGACATCTGTTCCGCTGCCTACCCCTGAGACCAAATTTCGAGGCTTACATCACCACAAATTAGGCCAATCAAAATTCAAATAAATATTTTTTTTAAATGTATTAAATATTAAAATTTTATAACATTACAAAATTTTAGAATTTTTTGGACTTTTTTTTCCAATGTACGGTTAAAATAATAGAACTAACGTATCCATATATGTCACCATGAGGTGACATAAATATACTTAATAACATTTTTTTTAAATTTATAATGTAAATAGTTTAATAATTAATATTATTTACATATAAAATATTTAAAAACAAATGTATATAGGTATATTTGTATGGTTATTTTCAAATATATAAGCCATAGCTCACCACCAGGACATTGTCATGGCTAATTTGGTGTGAACAGTGGAGTTGTGACACATGAGGTGGTCTTCAATTTATTAAGATCTAGGGGATCTCTGAATCCATATGTAGTCTTAGAATTTAGTAAAATGTACAAATTCATTGTCAAAATTGTAATTTTCTATTGTCAAACTCATCCACAACTAAAAAAGACCAATTGTTATGTGGTCATTTTTAGTTTAGATATCCCGTGACCAAATTTGGTCATTTATCTTGGCGTTTTTTAGTTTAGTTTTATCACGTGACCAAAAGTGGTCATTTATCTTGGTCTTTTTTAATTAGCCCACTTAAATTTATCAATTTTGGTCATTTATCACTTGAAAAAAATTGTGGTGACCAAATTTTTTGACCTCCTAGTCATTAATCTCTCATTTTGCACTGGTGAAACTTTCCCTTCTAGCACACTTAAAAATTCATAATGTTTTTCATGTTTCCTTATTGAAGAAATATATACATGATTTCACTCACATCATTGACTGGAATGTGGTGCAGGTAGAACTAGAAGGTGAGTTTCAAGTGGAACCTTTACGCATTTTGGACAGGAAATAAATAATATTTAGAAACTGGGTCATCAATCGAGTTAAGGTGCAATGGAACCAATTTATCCCATAGGAGGATACTTGGGAATTAGAGGAAGATTTGAAAAAGAAGTACCCAGAATTATTTGCAGAATCTATGGAAGAAGAATAAGTACACTATGGATAGTGTTGCAATAAGGGGTTGAGGATGTAACATCCCCCAACAAATAAACATTATTTGTAATATTTTGAATGAGATTGGCTTGATATGGGATCCACAAATAGGTCCTTCAAGGATACATGTAATTGAAAACAATATATAATTTTAATAATAACGTGAATTATGGGGGGGGGGGGGGGGGGGGAGCCATGTTAAATGAGGAGACTATACATGCAAGAGTGGGGGATGAGGAAGAGAAACCTCAGGGAGGTTACACGAGGTTTCAACGTGACATTGTGATGCTAGATATGCCCTAGAAATCATGGGATGTTGTGGGCTGCAGAAATTCCATGAGGAATTAGTCGTTGGCTGGAAAAAAAGACCTAGGAAAAACAAAATCTATTAAGGAAACATATATGGGAGGAAATATGTTGCTTATTATTCTGGGAGAAGAATGAACACTTGCTATGTGAGCACTAGGTGTTAGGAAAGACGAAAGAAATACTTACTATGTGAGCACTCTGTGTTAGGAAAGATGAAAGAAATACTTGGTATGTGAGCACTCTGTGTTAGGTAAGTGATTTCTCACTGGGAAACTGAACCCGAGGTTGGTTGTCACCGCTCTTGGCATGCACATTTTAGCTCAGGGGTGATTAAGGACAGAAAACAAACTGGTCCTAATCTACGATTGGATGGAACATGTTTGTTCCTTCT
This sequence comes from Pseudotsuga menziesii, assembly GCA_001517045.1. Classification (NCBI taxonomy): domain Eukaryota; kingdom Viridiplantae; phylum Streptophyta; class Pinopsida; order Pinales; family Pinaceae; genus Pseudotsuga; species Pseudotsuga menziesii. The sequence continues at coordinate 46,633 of LPNX010395864.1, forward strand.
TCATTCGACTATCCGTACAACCAGGTTCCTTTAAATGTTTAAATATTTGCAGACTATTGATCTCAGGGTATACTTGTATATGTGTAAATGTGTGTTTTCAATTCTAAGAAAATGATAAGTGCCAATTCTTAGGTTTCTAGTGAAATTGTTTCTTATAAGATAGTTAGCTCACACTCTATATCGAATGGATGTGGTTTGCATTTGGAATAATGATTTCTATTAATGTAACATTGTTCTCTATAAAGCGTATACTTGGATACTTTATAAATTCACTGTTAATACCCAGATGTAAGGGATCCACTATAGGGTAGCTAATTACTTATGCTAGATTTAAATCACCTCAAGCTTAGTGAAGTCCCTGTACTTTACTTATAATCCTTAAATGAATAATGGAACTTGTGGAAATAAAGTATGTTTCTAAAGTTCCATAGGACAATCGACTACTGTAACCCACCTTAAAATCCCTAAGTCTGAACTTTGTCTTAAGCAATGAACTCTTGCTAAGGCAGTGAGACTATTGAAAAATGACAATATTTTGTTTTACTCAAGAGAATACATAATAATAAAAAAGTGTAAATCATGGGCCAAATGGTTTGCAGAAGCTTAAAATTTCCTAAGAAAATTAATTACTTCTGCAACCCACAATTCGCATTGCGAAAGCAGAAACGTAGAAGGACATTATGTGAAAATCATTAATTACTTTTGCAATACGCAACTCGCTTTGCGGAAGCGAAATTGTGGGAGGAAATTTTATCAAGAGTTTGTGTACTTTTTGCAGCTCGCAACCTGCATTTCGAAAGCGGAAATGCGGAGGGAAATTTTTGTAAATGTCTTAAATACTTCCACAATCCAAAATCTGCATTGTGGAAGGTAATTTGTACAGAATTTAAGTACTTTTCATAGTCATATTTTGGTGTAAGGTTGTGATAAGCTCGACCCTTGATCATATCAGAAACTCAATGAGAAAACTATAATCCATCTTGGTTTACATCCAGTTACATAAGGCCCTTTAATTTGATCATTAAATCCAAGAACACATATGTTTGACCTTCGCAGAATAATAGGTTCCCTGATCTCACTCAATGAGCGAACTATAAAATGAGTGGCCTTGACAGTCTTGCTTCTGCCCCCCCTGAGCCACTTTTTACTTCACCCTCCCTTTTCATTTTAGCATATTGAGAATCCTAACAACTTAATGATTTCACAAGATCCAATCCGCAATCCACATTGCGATAGCAGAATTGCAGAAGGGAAAGTTGTAAAGAATTGAAGTACTTTTCACAGTCCGTAATCCACATTGCAGAATCATTCTTGCGGAAGGGAAAGTTGTAAAGAACTTAAGTGCTTCTGCAATCCACAATATTCATTGCAGAAGGAAAAGTTGTAAATAATTTAAGTACTTTTTGAAACTCAAAATCCACATTGCGGAAGTGGATTTGCTGAAGGGAAATTGGTAAGTGTTCATGTATGTTCCGCAACCCGCAATCTGCATCGCTGAAGCAGAAATGAGAAATGAAAACTTGTAAAAGTATATGGATCTTTCCATAACTCGCAATCCACATTGTGGAAGAAGAGTTGTGAAAGGAAAATATTCTAGTTTCTAAGGCATTTTCTACAATCTGTAATCCACATCACGGAAGGGGAATTGCGGAAAAGTCCGTTTCAGAAAACTTTTTAAACTTAAGATTTTGGAATCAAACTAGTTAAATGAGTTAGGATAAAACTTGAAGGTTATTTTCAAAGAGTTCCTTTGTATTTTGTTGTGTTGAATGTATGATAGACAATGAGTAAAGGGGTCATGAATTATGGCATATATTTTATGTGATGTCATTTTTTTTTGTTTATGTAATTTTTAGGTGGTTATATGGGTATGTTATAGAGAATTTTCCTTTGTGGGATAGAATTTTGGGATGAATTCACTCAGGAGGAGCTGAGATCTAACTCCACTTCCACAGGTCAACAGAATACAGTTGATGAAGAGAATGTTGCTCTTTCTGATAAGAGCAAGAAGAAGTCAAAGAAGGACCTGGGTAAAGTTCGATGTTTTGCTTGTAACCAATGTCTTGAGAAGAAGGAGGAGGAGGAGGAGGATATGATTGCTATAGCTTCAATAGAAGTAGAGGAATTTGCGATAAGATCCAATCAATAGTTTTCGTTGTTCTCCCAGAATGGTACTTGGTGTGTTGAAAGTGGAGTCTCTCGTCATATGAACAGAATATGGCATATATTTCACATCATTTATGGGTCTTGTCTCGACCGTTTTGTTCAATCAGGAGGGGGACAGACACATACAGTGCAAGGAGTTAGAAATGGTATATTCCAACTTTTTCATGGAGGATACATCGAGAAGGATGGGGTTCTCTTTGTTCCATGGATGAGGGTTAACTTGGTCTTAGTCTTGTTGATGTAATTGTAACTTCGGAATGTATTCACTTATATTTCTTATGTATTGTAACCTGATGTTTATTCCAGGATGTATTTGTAATGTACTTGAGTCATGTCATGCCCTGAGGTTCCTATCGAGAGTTTCTATAATGTAAACAAGTCATGTCAATTCAAGGTGGGTAACCCTCCTATTGTTTAAGGGTTAAATTCCCCGCAATTTCGGGGCACTAGGGTTATTAGAATCACCTAGTGAAATCAGCCCTAGTTGGGTTTAGTCAAGTTGGGAATTAGTATAAGTAGAGATCTAGCCTCTCTATTTATCACACACTCACTCAAACTCAGTTGTAGAGCATATCCACGGAAAAGAAAGACACTGGGGCAAGGAAGAAAGAGGTTACTTCTATCAGGAGATCATCTTACTGTTTTTGGGTTTCACTTTTGGTGTTAATTCTATCTCTGAGGAACTTGCAGGGTTTTCTCCATTTATGGTTTCCCCGAGGAAAAACACTATGTTCATTGTCTCTTGTGTTTTATTGATGTGCTTGTTGTTCTCTCAGTTAAAGATCCTAATGTTATGTTAGCTTAATGTTAAAAATCTAACATGGTATCACAGCTAACCTGAGAAGAAGACACTGTGCACCTGCGGGAACTAGGGATTCCTACTTTGTGGATCTCTATCCACAGTTTTTCAGCAAAATTAGGGTGGAATATATGTCCTCCCTAGGGCGCATCTTTCTATCGAAGCAGAATCCAATTATGAGGTTTTTCAATTTTTGACTCGACACTACTGCCGAAAATTAGGGATTTTCACAGAAGTGGAATTTTTCAGTGAGCCTAGGCCTAGATTGATATCCTCCCCAAAATAAAAGTTAGGGATCAAATTCAAAGCATTTGGTTGGATAGAACTCCGGAAAATAAAAACTCTAATCTGCTCCTGAACGAGCACTGCAGGATTTTAGCTCCAAGATAAGATCCGACATCTTGACTTTGTAAGGTCTAAATATTTTGTATTTCCATTTGAGGTTCTTAGTTAAGATGTCTCATCATACCAAGCTTGATGAAAAGCTTGAGGGAGCTGATAACTTTCGATCCTGGAAGTATAGGATCTCCCTGGTCCTGGAAGAAAATGAGTTGGACTCCTATATCAGTGAGGAGGTTCCAGTTCTAGAGGGAGATAAGTCCAAGGCCTTACATAAGAAGAAGTTGGTTATGGAAAAGAGGATCATTGTTGATTCTATCAAGGATCACCTCATACCACAGGTGTCCTCCCTCAAGACACCTAAAGCTATGTTTGTTTCCCTAACCAAACTATTTGAAGGGAAGAACATCAATGGGAAGATGACTCTAAAGAACCAATTGAAGAATGTCAAGATCCAGAATGAGGAGACCATCCAGTCAAACTTCCCAAGGATCTCCTAGATCAAATAATAGCTGGAAGCAGTAGATGAAGAAATGGAGAATGTAGAAATTATGATTACAACCTTGAATGGTCTCCCTAGGTCATGGGATTCTTTCATCCAAGGAATCTATGCTAGGAAGAAGTTAGTTAAGTTCAGTAGACTATGGGAATAATGTTCACAAGAAGAAGCTTGGATAGCAGCTTGAGAAGAAAAGATGGGAAGTGAAGATCAAGCTCTCACAATACACTCCAGGAAGGGAAGAAGGGAAAATCATCATCACCAAGATAAGCATTCTCATCGGAAAAATAATCTTGTAAGAAGGGATCCATCCAAACTCAGATGTTATACATGCGATGAAATAGGAAACTTTGCTAGAAATTGTCCCATGAATAAGAATGGATCCAAGAAGAATAAGAACTCCAAAAGAAGACATCATGCTCACACTGCTGAGGATGATGATCCTCCCAGGAAGAGAGTAAAACAAGAAAGTGAAGACTCTTCAAGCGAATATGAATATGTTCTGATCTCCACTCTCACAGGAACTGTCACTCATGGAAGCAAAGATTGTCTTATTGATAGTGGGGCTTCCAAACACATGACAAGTTTCAAGGAATCCTTTGAGAAACTATCTGAACATAATTCACCCCATAAGGTGAAACTTGGGGATGACTACCAATATCACATAAAATGTAGTGGTGAATCCTACTATAAGCTAGACTCTGAAAATTCTATGAAGATGAAGGATGTCTTGTTTCTACCAGGACTAAAGAAGAATCTTCTATCCATATCGACACTGGATGCAAAAGGCATGAGGGTTGCATTTGTAGATGGTCAAGTCCTTATGTGGTCAAGAGGAAAGACTATTGACGATGCAATAGTGATTGGAGAACAAAAAGGAGGTTTATACAAATTGAAGGGCTGTCCAGAACAAGCTTTTGTCCATGACACAGTAGAGCCAAATGAACTTTGCCATAGAAGGCTTGCACATGTGCATTACAGAGCACTACCACTTGCAAGCAAAGATGTTGAAGGTATTCTAGAAATTCAAGAAAAACATGAAGGGGTCTGCAAAGGATGTGCGAAAGGAAAGAATACAAAGAAGACATTCCAAGTAGCGAGAGCAAAGAAAAAGGAATCTTGGAAATCATCCACTTCGATGTATGCAGACCAATGTCATCAAGTTCACTAAGCGGGTATGTATACTATGTTTCTTTCATTAATGAATTATTTAGGAAGACATGGATTTACTTCATGAAGAACAAAGATGAATTTTTCAGAAATTTCAAGGAATTCAAAGCCATGATCGAGAACCACACAGAAAAGAAGATCAAGACCTTTTGATCAGATAATGGCAGAGAATTCACAACAAATGAATTCAAAGGCTTATGCAAATAATCAAGGATTAAGAGGGAGTTATCCACTCCATATAATCCACAACAGAATGGGGCTGCAAAGATGAAGAATAGAACTATCATGGAAGCTGCAAGAGCAATGCTTCATGATCAAGATATTCCCATGCATTTATGGCTAGAAGATGCTAGAATAGCGGTGTATGTACAGAACCGTACTCCACACGGAGTACTTGAGAACAAGACATCTAAAGAAGTATTTTCCAGCAAGAAACCAGAAGTCATCCATCTCAGAATATTTCGTTGTCTAGTGTACATACACATTCCAAAAGAAAAGAGAACGAAACTAGATCCTTCAGGAAAGAAGGGTATATTTGTGGGATACTCTGAAAGCTCGAAAGCTTACAGAATATACTTCCTAGGATTCAATAAGATTGACATCAGCAGGGATGTAACATTTGATGAAGACACAGCTTACAACAAATCCAAAAAGAGACCTACTGAAGATCTTGAAGAAGCAAAAGCACCCAGAATTCATGATACAACCATGAATGAAGAAATTCAAGAAGAAGATCGAGAATTTGAAGAACCACAAAGACCTGTAAATCCACCTCAAGAGAAGAATCCCCATAAGAGGAAACCTGCTTGGGTACGAGAAATTATACAAGGTGCAGAAAGATATGGGGCTCCAAGAAGAGAATCACAGAGAAAGAAAGAGAACCAAATCATGCTCCGGATATGTAGCTTTACTATGTGACTTTATCAATGAAGAACTTTCCAATTATGAAGAAGCGGCATAACGGAAAGAATGGAAGGATGCTATGATCGAAGAGTATTAGTCATCATGAAGAATGATGTTTGGGATGTTGTCCCAAGACCATAAGGGAAGTCGGTTGTAACTTCCAAATGGATCTACAAGATCAAGCATGCTGCAGATGGTAGCAGAGAGAAATATAAGGCAAGGTTCATGGCTCATGGTTTCTCACAGAAAGAAGGAATAGACTATGAAGAAACCTTTGCACCTGTAGCAAGAGACACTTCCATCAGATCAGTACTTGCTCTGGCTGCAGTGACAAAATGGAAGATACACCAAATGGATGTCAAGACTGCTTTCTTGAATGGTGTAGTGGAATAGGAAGTGTATGTAGAACAACCACTTGGTTTTGAGACACATGACAGGGAGTCTCATGTGTGCATATTGAGGAAAGCCTTGTATGGTTTGAAACAGGCACCCAGGACATGGTACGGCATAATTGACAGCTTTCTATCTAGTTTGGGATTTACCAAGAGTAAAGCAGATTCCAACCTTTACTACATGTTTGAAGATGGCAACCCAGTGATGCTCCTATTGTATGTAGATGATTTGTTCGTAACATTTATGGATGGGTTGATTACTAATATGAAGAGAAAGCTTGCTTTCGAGTTCAAAATGAAGGAATTGGGTATGATGCATTATTTTATAGGCATGGAGGTGTGGTAGAATGCGGATGGAATCTCCCTCGGACAAGGGAAGTATGTAGTAGAGATCCTGAAGAGGTTTAGGATGATGGACTGCAAGGCCTTGACCACACCTATGGCATCGAACCTGAAGCTATTCAGTGATGCTTCATCAGATATGGTTGATGCTACAATGTATCGTCAAATGATTGTGTCCTTGATGTATCTGACAAACATGAGACCAGACATTTGCATTGCTGTGAACACCTTGAGCCAGTTCTTGATAGATCCCTGACATGTTCACTTGATTGCTGCAAATCATATTCTGAGGTACCTAAGGGGTACAATTGATTATGGGCTCAAGTATGAGGTGAATCAGAAGATTAACCTGGAGGGTTATGTTGATTCATATTGGGCAGGTAGTGCCATAAATAGGAAGAACACTTAAGGGTGTTGCTTCAGTATGGGATTAGGTTGGATCTCTTGGTTTAGTAGGAAGCAATCCTGTGTGGTACTGAGTACAGCTGAAGCAGAGTATGTTGCAGCTTTTTTAGCTAGTTGTGAGGCAGTATGGCTATGAAAGCTACTGTTTGATTTATTTGATCTCCAGATCGATGCTACTTGTATACATTGTGACAACCAGAATTGCGTGAAGTTGTTAGAGAATCCAGTGTTCCATGACAAGTCAAAGCATATCAAGAGCAAGTATCGCTATATCAGGGATATGGTGCAGAGGGTAGCAGTGAAGCTCCAGTTTGTTGCAATGGAGGAACAGATAGCTGATGTGTTGACAAATCCATTGGCTAGGGTGAAGTTCGAGTACTTCAGGGAGAAGCTTGGTGCTCTCCATATTGAGGTTTCCTCCAAAGGGAAATTATGAGACCTAGAGCCATTCTGACATGGTGAGAGGGTTGGTTCCTTCCATGGTCAGATGTAAGGGCTAATCCATTCTATCATGGTGAGAGGATTGGTTCCTTCCATGTCAAATATGAGTGCTGAGCCATTCTGATGTGACTGTAGGACTGGTTCCTACATGATCAAAAGTAAACTTTGAATTCCATTCTTGGAATGGAGGCACCTGGTTAATTACCATGTAGCTCAGTCTAGGACTGGGGGCCATTCTGATATGACTGTAGGATTGGTTCCTACAAGATCATATGTAAGTGCATGCCTTTTTGACATTGTTTATCAGATGTAAGTGCAGATCCCTTTCGACATGAAGGATTGGTTCCTTGCATGGTCGAATATAAGTACTGAGCCCTTCTAACATCGGTTGTAAAATGTAAGTGCAGAGCCTTTCGGCATGGAGGATTGTTCCTCGCATGGCCGAGTGTAAGTTCTAAGCCTTTTCGACATTGGTTGATGGATGTGAGTGCTAGGTGTTTCTGACAGGGTTGTTGGAGGTGTTCCCACATGGTCATATGTGAGTGTTGGGCATGCCTTTCTGATATGATTATAGGATTGGTTCCTACATGATCAAATGTAAGTTCTGGGTAGGAAATTTTGACTTAGGGTCAAATATAAGTGATGGAAGAAGACCTACATGGAGGCTAGGCCTACAACCAACATGAAAAAGGGTTGGATCTGTAGAACTTCCTATGACGAGAAGAATCATGAGATAGCACCCATGAAGATCTAATGATGATGATCTAGCAGAGATGATCCAGATCGAGGGATGATCTAGATCCAAAGATGATGATCCAGAGATGATCCAGGTCCAGTGACGATGATCCAGATCCAGGTGAAGATTACTTGAAGATGAAGGTGACTTGAAGATAGATATGACTTAAAGGTTAAGATGACGAAGAATCGATGATGATCCATATGATACAGAGAAGAAGACTTGTACTGATAAATTGTGTCGAGAGAATACCTTCCTAGTTAAGAGGGAGTGTTGATGTAATTGTAACTTCGGAATGTATTCACTTATATTTCCTATGTATTGTAACCTGATGTTTATTCTGGGATGTATTTGTAATGTACTTGAGTCATGTCATGCCCCAAGTTTCCTATCGGGAGTTTCTATAATGTAAACAAGTCATGTCAAGTCAAGGTGGGTAACCCTGCTATTGTCTAAGGGTTAAAGTCCCCACAGTTCTAGGGCACTACGGTTATTAGACTCACCTAGTGAAGTCAGCCCTAGTTGGGTTTATTCAAGTCAATAATTAGTATAAATAGAGAGCTACCCTCTCTATTTATCACAGACTCACTCACACTCAATTGTAGCACATAGCTAAGGAAGAGAAAGACACCCGGGTAAGGAAGAAAGAGGTTACTGCTGTCGAGATATCATCTTACTATTTTTGGGTTTCACTTTTGGTGCTGATTCTATCTCTAAGGAAGTGGCGGGGTTTTCTCCATTTATGGTTTCCCCAAGTAAAAACACTATGTTCATTGTCTCTTGTGTTTGATTGTTGTGCTTGTTGTTCTCTCAGTTAAAAATCCTAATGTTATGCTAGCTTAATGTTAAAAATCTAACAAGTCTCACCCTCGGAGAATGCATGGTATTTGACATTCTTCTAGAGCGAACATGTGTACATATTTTCAGATAGAGATGATATGGGACATGTTTATATATACTTGGAGAGTGTGAATTGATTGATCCATAGTTGATTGGTGATCAGTGCGGTGAGATGTACAAGTTTAGTGCACATCCCACGTGTTCAATTCCATGACAAAAAATGGATAAAAGTAGAGTGTGGGCCTGTTGGGTCCCAAAATGCCCCTTTTTAACCACATCCCTTATACCCAATTTGTCTTGTCTTATTCCATTTTGTGCACCAAACAAACATTCTTTCCTCACTCAACCCCTAAATCTTCATAGGGATGATTATTTATTGTCTTACCTAATTAATCCTTATGATTGTTATAATCAGGACTTTGGTTCTTGCATTATGCTAACTCGTTATGATTTCACAAAGATAGTGTAAGCTGTGAGAGATTACAAGTGTAGTAGCCCAAGTGGTCCAAAAAGGATATGAGCATCCACTATCAGCTATGAATTTCCAGTCCCGTCTATACACGCAGATCCAACCAAGGTTCATCATTCCACGCGGGATGTGACATACATGGATGCTACAAACATGGCTGCAACAGACTAAGCTAAAATACCGCGCCATGCTTGAATTTAGCTGCAATCATCCAGGATGTTCTTAATTGGTTCTGTTATTCATTTACTGGCTCAGGAAACAAAATTGCCTATATTCCCTGCCTCTGTTTAACTTCACTCATAGTTGTAACAACTCATGTAACAGGGCAGCCTGAAGATCGTATATCTTCATGGATGGCCGATATTAGTGGGTGAGGATTATGTTTGTTGATGTATAAGTACAGGGAAGAGTTCAAAGCTAGGGTTTGGACAATATCAAATTTTGTTCTGTAAGCTGTAACAAAGACTGTGTCTTTTCACCATTTTAATACAAGGAGCAAGATTCTTCATATTTATGTGTTTTAACTTGTGTTAGTTTTGGTGTCTCTGTTCGAAGACTGGGCCTGCCTTCCCATAGAGATCGTCGAGTTAATTATATGCTTTCTTAACTAGTTGTGTGGTGTGGATGTTACATTATATGCATTTGTTTCAGTAGCTGCAACAGTCATGTTAATCGTTGTGTTTCCTTGAATACTCAGTACTTGCATTTCCTTTAAGTTGCAGCAGTGTGGTGTACTTGCATTTCCTTTTAGCTTCTTTTATGCATATATATGTGGTAGCTGTAACAGTCAAGATCTCCCTTAGTTTCCTTTCAATTACTTGTCTTGCTTAGGTTTTCTAATTCAGGTAGACTATGGTTTATAACTATTATTTCAATTCTTGTTATTTCTCATTTCTAGATTAAGGTTGGATTAGCTAGTTATAATGGATTTGCATATAGTCTGGTAAATTAGGATTTAACTTTCTGCAATAGTAATTCTACATATTTATTTCAGGAATCATTTATTACTGTATTGAAGTTGTAGGAAGTAATTGCAATTCTAAATTCTTAGATAGGTAGTTTAGATCAGTTTTGATTATGGGAGAAGTTTGACAAAATAGATAAGTACGACAACTTCAAATCATCAACTACTTAGTGTTTAAGCATAGATAGTGTACGTTATCTTTGAAATAAAAGACTTCTCTGGGTTGACAATTTATATTGAGCATTATGCATGAAGGTTTTAATTAAGTGGCATATAGAGTGACCAACATTTTGGCGCCGCTGCTGGGGAAGCTAATGATTAGACACCATAGTAGTTGCATTCATTCATTTTTCTTCATTTTTTAAGTTTGCATGTTTTGGGTTGCATGAATACGAGAAGAGTATAGCGTGAAATTCCTATAACCCCTAGAAATCCCCATACTACTAACATTGCAGGTGGTCGAGGTCATGGAAAAAACACAGCATTGGGAAGAAGAACATTCATTGATGATTGGGTTGCTAGAACCAATTCCTCTACTGGAGATTTCCATCAGAGGTCCTCCTTCAAAAGAATCCCAACTACCCCCAGGGTGGAAGCATCAGTTTCAATAGTGGAGAACACAGGAGGAGCTGTGACATCCTCAGGTTTCCCTGCAGAGGAAGACGGAGTTAGTGTTGTGGGAGCAAGTGATCGAGACGTGATCTATCCCATTAATGGGAAAGAGGTGACAAAGGAGGAGTGGACATAGTTTCATAAGAAGCAGGAAGATCAGAAAAAACAAAGGCAGGAAAGAGAAGAAGAAAATATGAAAAGCAGATGCAAACCAGAAGATCATGAAGTGTGAGGGGGGGAAATCATCACAAGGACAATTAGCCCCTGCCTGAGGGAACAGTTGAAACACTCCAGTTCCCCATTCGAGATCCAGTGGGACTAGCCCCCATGAAAAACATATCACCATCAGTATTACCTCGTTTTCATGGAAAGGCCACAAAGGACCGGGATGAATTTCTCCTCGAGTTTGACATCCTCTGTCACATATATGACTACACTTCCAGTGAGAAGAAGTTAAAAATTTTCCTTGCTACTTTTAAGGATAATGTGCTACATTGGTTCATGAGCCTGGGTGGTGAAATTGTCACCACGTGGGACCAAATGAAACATGTGTTTCAGTAGAAATACCAGGAGTACTACAACACCAAAGATAAAAGAGAAGAGTTGTTCAAGATGGTCCAAAGGGACAAAGAAAGTTTGGAATATTTTTTTGAGAGGCTCTTGTACAATGTTCATAGGGTTGGATAGACTAATATGGGGTTATATGTGCTCAAGATAATCCTACTACTTGGTATTAGGGAAGACTTCCTAGGTATGTTGAACCTGTTGGGAAAGGGGGATATCTCAAAGGAATCCTTTGAAAAGATTATTGAATTATGCAGAAGGTATTCTAGAAGATCTTCCAGGACCAACAAATGGGATAAATTGGAATGAGATGTCTTCAACAGAAAACATAATTCATCCAATGGAGGAGCCACCCGATCAAAAATAAGAAACCTTCTCGAGAATTTCAAAACAGAGATGATGAGCTCCATCTCCTCAGAAATAGATGTCCTCAGGGTGAAGCAAAAACAAGTAGTGGAGGATCTAACACTCGGTGTATTCTACCCTAAATGTAGGAAGGAACATCCCCTGAAGGCATTCCCACTCGAAAGAGTAGAAGTGTGTCAGCTCTATGAACTAAACCATGATACAAAGGAACCAGCCTACTTCATTGCCCAGAAAAATCCTTAGCAACCTCGAAACCAAGGTATGACTCCAGATTCATTTCCATTTTTGAATAATATGAAAAATTGGAATAGTATGCATCACATGAATACACAATTCCCTTCACCTTATTCCAACCATCAATGGAAACCTTCTAAACTTCCTATGCAGAATTTCAACTCCTAGAACTCTTGGACATAACCACCAAACCAACAGAATTCTTTGTTTCCTGGGTGGAGGAACTTCCATCCAGGAAACCAGTTTCCCCATATCCAATCTCCTCAATAGTTTCCAAACCAATAGTGTCCTCATCAACAATACCTTCCTCAATAATACCGTTAGCCATACCAGTAGTACCAGTAGCCGCAGCTACAACTCAAGAACAATGATGCACCTAACATGCCTATACAAACGCAGCTACCTATTCAACCTAACCCCAACCCAAACAATAAAGCAATCCACTAGTTTGAGACTGCCAACATGCCTACTTACTCCATTACTCCAGTTCCCTGTAACGATATATGCTTACGATCAAGGAGAGTAGTGAAGCCTTTACTCATTGAGGATGTTCCATCCTCTTTGTCTGAACAAAGGATGAGCTAGCAGTACTCATCGCACACAACAACCCCCATTATTAAGGATGTTGAAAGTCCTATCGAGACACAAGCTGAAACAGAAAAAGAAACAACTATTGAAACATAGCCTACACGACTAATTAGAGAACCGCCATATCCTAAAAGACTGACACTATAGAAAGCAGTGGAACAACCTCAATTTAACCTCTTAGGAGAGTTGAAAAATATTTATGTAAAAATTATACTGCTGTAGGCCCTCCATGATGTGCCTATTTATGCCAAAACAGTCTTAGACCTGTTTGTAAGAAAACCAGGTAGAAAACCCATACCCTCCCACTGTCTATTTCATAGGGAAACTATCTGAATTGATAATGGGAAAAACTCTCCTAGCCAAATATGATGACCCTAGGAACCCTACTATCACCGTGTAGATTGGGAACACACAGACACTGAATGTGCTAGTAGATCTAGGCGTAGCTATTAACATTATGACCATAGAAGCTGTACGAAAACTTGGGCTCACCAATCTTTGGCCAACCCCTACCATTCTAGAACTAGCTGACAGGTCCACTATTAACCCTGAGGAAATATTGGATGACCTTGTCATCTCAGTTGATTTGTGGGAGTACCCTGCTGACTTCTTGGTTTTACAACCCAAGTTGCATCTAGGAGGAAACCCACTAATCCTGGGAAGACCCTAGTTAGCTACAGCAAACACTTGCATCAGCTATCGGTTAGGGTCTATGACCATATCAGATGGGACCGAAATGAAAAACCTTAACCTATATCCTCCAGATCGACCTAGTCTAGAAGCTGAAACTCCATTATGGATGGAGCTAGAGGAAGAGGAGGGAGTTCAGCCACTGTTAACAATAGGGAAGGCCTTGAATTTCAAGGATGAAATAGAGGACGATGCCATTAATAGTTTCATCAGTGATCCTACTTCTGTCAACAAACAAATTTATCAGATCCTGAATAGTACCATAGGTGAAGAAGAGAAAGAAAATCTCATAGAGGATACATTAGTTAGTGACACCCACATAATTCCCGTGTTGAAAAATTCAAAAAGTGTTCCAGTTGAGATAGCGCCAGGAAAAACACTGAATATCAATCCTAATCTCGCTCTTGATAAACAAGAACGCTTGATCACTCTCTTGAAAAAGTATAAGGGGGAATTTTCCTGGGAGTACACGGATATGAAGGGTATCCCTTCTAATCTGTGCATCCATCACATTTATATCAAGAGTGAATCTCGTTTTGTGTGTCAGCCACAACAAAGGATGAACCCCAATCTTAGGGTCATTATGAAGGAGGAAATTAAAAAAATCTTGGAAGCAGAGTTTATATACCCGATCTCAGACAGCGAGTGGGTTTCTCCACTCATAATAGTACTCAAGAAGAATGGGAAATGGAGAGTCTGCGTGGATTACAGAGAGTTAAACAAGGAAAACAGACAAATCACTTTCCTATGCCTTTCATCAATTAGGTACTTGACACCCTATCTAGGAAGAAGTTCTTCTCCTTTCTGGATGGGTTTAGTGGGTACAATCAGATCCAGATTTATCCTGAGGACAAAGACAAGACCACCTTCACCTATCTTGGGGTAACTTGCATACAGGGTAGTCCCCTTCGGTTTTTGCAATGCACCAACCACCTTTCAGAGAGCTGTGATTGGCATCTTTTCAGATATGGTCAATGACAGTATGGATATTTTCATGGATGACTTTACCCCATATGGCAGTGACTTTGAGGAGGAATTGAAAAACTTAGAGAAGGTTTTAACACGTTGTGAGAAGAACCAACTATCTTTGAGCATTGAAAAGTGCCATATGATCATGAGTGAGGGTGTAGTGCTGGAACACTTTATCTCTGTTGATGGTATCCAGGTAGATCCATCCAAAATTAGGGTAATTTAAAATATACCCGCTCCTGGAACACAAAAAGAGGTACGTATCTTTTTAGGGAATTCTGGTTATTATAGAATATTTATAGAAAATTTTTCCAAACTAGCTTCTCCTTTATTTACCTTATTGATGAAGGATGTACAGTTTCTTTGGAATGACACATGCTAGACAGCATTCACTAAACTTAAGAAGAGGCTGTCTACAACTCCTATATTAAGGGGGGCCAATTGGGCTTTGCCTTTCCACATTTCTTCAGATGCATTTGACACTACCATTGGAGCAGTGTTGGGACAACAAGATGGTCAAGCACCGTATGTAATTTACTACATCAGTAAAAACTTGGCTCCTACTGAACTCAATTACACTTTTACAGAGAAATTTTTTTTAGCCATTGTTTACTCCATTAACAAATTCAGGCAGTACATCATTGGATATCCCACATTTATACACATTGACCACTCATCCATCAAGTATTTAATGAACAATCCAGTTATAAATGCTAGGATAACTAGATGGATGTTACTATTACAAGAGTTCGATATTGCCATTGTTGACAGGCCTGGGAAAGAAAACGTTGTTGCTGATTTTTTATCTCGTTTTACTAATAGTGATGAGAGCTTACCAGTTGAAGATTATTTCCCATATGAAAATTTATTTGAAGTTTCAACTCATTCCCCTTGGTATGTAGATGTTGCTAACTACTTGGCTATAGGAAAGCTTCTGGCACATTTATCAAAAAGAGAGAAAAGGAAAATTATTCAACAAAGTAACAGGTATTGTTGGATAGATGGTCATTTTTCTACACAGGTCCTCACCTTGAGATTAGAAGATATGTCAGGGAGGATGAAGTCTTCCATATCTTGAAGGCCTGTCATTATGAGCCATGTGGAGGACATTTTGCAGATAAAAGGACAGGTAATAAGGTGTTAAGAATGGGCTATTATTTTCCAACCATTTTCAGGAATGAGAAAAATTACATCCAGGATTGTGATAGTTGTCAGAGAATGGGACAACCTAAAAGATTGGATGAATTTCCTTTGCAACCATAGCTGGTGGTTGAACCCTTTGACAGATGGTCCTTATATCTTGTTGGGCCTATTAACCCTTCCTCGAAGCAGAAAACTTACATTTTAGTTTGCACTGACTACATGAAAAAATTGGTGGAGTCTGTAGTGTTGGTGAAAGCCAATGACCAAGCTATAATAGACTTCCTGTACAGGAAAATATTCACCCATTTTGGAGTACCCAAGGAAATAATCACAGATGGAGGACCACAATTTGTGTCACATAAATTTGAAGTTGCGCTACAGAAGTACCATATTAAGCATAGGATAACTTCACCTTACCATCCCCAGGCCAATGACCAGGAGGAAAGTACAAATAAAGTTATTGAAGCTATCCTTACTAAAATAGTCAGAAGCCATCAGAGAGACTGGGCTGACAGGCTTCCAGAGACACTGTGTACATATCGCACTACCTGGCGCAGTACTATAGGGCTCTCCCCCTATGACTTGGTGTATGGTAAGAGTGCTATCTTCCCTATTGAATTTGAAATCAAGAGTTTGAGGATGTCCATGGATGTAAACTTGGATGTAACAGAGGCGCAGAAGAGTAGATTGAATCAATTAAATGAACTTGATGAAAAATGTATAGCTGCAGTGGATCAAACAGCATTGATTCATCAACAGCGATCCAAATGGAACGATCGGTTCATAAAAAAAAATTCTTTTGTGAAAGAGACTGGGCATTATTATAAGATTCAAGGTTCAAAAGGGACTTCAAAGATAAGCTACGCATAATATGGTTGGGTCCATATCAGATAGACAAAGTGTTTGATAAGGGTACAATCCTCCTGGTCACCATTGGTGAAAACCATACACCATTACTTGCTAATGGTCATAGGTTGTGACTGTACCACAAACCAATTTCAAAGGATGCATTTATTTCACAGGTTGCAGCTGATCCAAGATACCCATTAGTGTAAGGGAAGGAGTCTTTCTCTGCCCCTGTCAATCTTTAGAAAATCACTATGATTTCCACACAAATAAATTTTTGTACATAAATAAAATTATGTTTGCTGTGTTTATTTCTTTTTGCTTTGTTTTCCTTTATGCTTGATCATTTTTGAAGAATCTGTGCAGGAACCAACTTAGGGAGCAATGGTCATGAATAGGCCTAATGAATGGAACCCCTATTCCAACTTCTTGCTTTGGAAAAATATCCATGAAGAAGAAAAGAATTTGAATGATGAACAGTTCTGCGCAGCTGCGAATCTATAACATCTGTCCATTTTTCCGTTTTGGGCAGCTATGGCTCCATAAAACTTGCCTACTTTTTCATTCAGTGTAGCTGCGAATCCATAAAAACCTTCCCATTTTCCCGTTGCAAGCAGCTGCGAATCTGTCAAACATGCCTATTTTTTTCATTCCGCACAGCTGTGACTCCATAAAACTCACCTATTTTCTCATTCCATGGAGCTGCGACTACATAAAACTTGCCTATTTTTCTGTTTCGCGTAGCTGCGACTCCACCAATTCTAGCAGACCTTTTCTGTTTTTTATGGCTGGGACTCCACCAATTTTAGTAGAATTCTCCTATTTTTCATAGCTGCAAATCCTCCAGATTTATCCACAGAAGAGCTGTGACTCCTCCATATTTGTCCCATATTTCTGCCGCCGTGATTTTGTTGATTTCGACTTACCTCACGACTTCAATTATGTTTTTGTTAATATTGAAAAGACAATTTTTGGCTCGCAGGGAGGAACATCATCGCATCACACACACAATTATGTTTAAAATTGATGACAGCATTTGAAACACTGTATTATCTCGTGAAGTCACAGATCAACGCATAATTGCTAAGGTAGGGTTTCGATTATTTACATTATTAAGCATTGAGTAGATTTGACAAAGATAATAATGCTCACCTTTTTATACCTGTCATTATACCCACACTTAGTTAACTTTCCATCTGCATTATCTTATGGGTACTCGAGCTTATCTTACGGCCGTCAACTTTTTCCTTATTTGGGGCCAAATCTTACTAATGATTCCCTGCTCCCGACTGTCTTAACTTTCCTAATTTGCTCAACCCCAACATCAGTTGTTCGTGCATTACTCTGTGTTGTAACCTTCATTACTAGGCCTGTAAATTATTGAAATGATAGAAAAATCCAGAAGGAAAGGAACCATGGGTATCCCATCTAGACAAAAACCCAAAAACATGCAAGAATTGCGCATAAATGTTGAGGTTTTTGCCATCTTCGCAGCTGTTGGTTGGACTGAGTTTTTCCAACGATTAAGTGGTTTCCACCAAGAAACAGTTCTGTAGTTCACTTTGAATCTCACAGAAACCCATTTAGAGGTCAGGGGTTTACATATAGAAGTTACTGAGGAGATTTTAGCATAGGTCATGGTCCTTCCTCAAAGTGGAAGAGCCTTGTTTGGAATACATATTCGAAATGTTGCTGCAATGGAGGAGTTTCTGCTACCCGGTGAACAGGTCTACCAAGCAAAGAGGGGGATAGAATTACAGTCACTGCCTCATCCCTAGAATGTAGTGGCAGTATTCTTGAAGAAGTACATTATGTGTGAAGGTAGATATCAAACTATGTATTTCTATGAATTCTCTTTACTGTCTCATTTACACCATAGGGATTTAATCAATATGCCCTTTTATCTATTTAAAGCTTGCATCATATTGTGAGATTTGTGAAATTAGCCAGACACCCATACTTGTCCCTTACCCATCATGACTTGATTAAATTGCTCATCTTAAGGGCCTTAGCTTAGAGAAACCAAACCTGGGAGTAGTTTAGTGGCCAACCTCAAATAAACTAGGGACCTGTCCTTTTTATTGGTGTTCCAATAGAGTATGAAGCACCTGCACAGTTGAGGGGTGTTGAAACACAAGAAGAAGAGGAGGCACCAACCCAGTTGGGGGGAATGGAAAAATAATAGGAGGACCGGAACCCCTCTAATTTAGTTGGGGGGGATATGAGATAGAATCACATAGTCAAGAAGAAGGGGATGAAACCGGATCTGATAACCAAGAAGAAGAATCATGTGAGGATGCAACAGCAGCAAACCCTGTATAAGGGATAGAGGATTTGGGAGCTCCATCAATAGAATTTGAAGCTAGAGCAACATTCGATGTTGCTATAGCTAAAGCTGAAGCTGTAGGAGCTATGATAACAAAATAAAATGTAAAGGTTTTCACCATTGAATCTTCTCCAGAATGGATGGGAACTCTTATCGAGGAGGAAACAAAGATGGAAGAGTCCAGAGAAAATGCTGGAATAAGAAACATTCCTTCGACATTAACTATAGAATTGGAAGCCCCTCTACCATAAAATAAGAGAAGAAGATCAAAGGAGGAAGTGCAGGCATCAAGGCCAGTGAGAAGAAAGAGAACCATATCATTCGCAGTAGCAGAAGCAACGTAGGAAAATTGGGAAAATATTGAAGCAAACATCGAATTTCCCATCTTGAGACCTAAGGCAGATGTTGCCCCACAAGAACCTATTCTAGAGGAACCTCAAATTGAGGGACTTCTATTTGAAAATGGTATGTTGAAGGAAGAGGTGCAAGCGCTATGGAAGGAGGTAGAAAGATGGAAGGAAACATGTCAAGAACAGGTGGAAAGGAGATTGCACAAACTTGTGGAAGCTGTAGATCAGATTGAAGGATCACTTTCGGCTGAGGAAGGTGATGAATTGAAAAAGGTAGTTTTCCCTGAGTGTGGAGAAATATTTAGTCAATTAGGATAAAAATTCACAGTGCATGCATTTGTGGCACAAAAACCCACATAGATATTTGGAGAAGAGAGAAGAACATCTACGGGAGAATTGAGAGATAAAGAAGAACCAGAAGTTGAAAGGATCCCCGAGGTAGAGGTAAAGGAAGGTGATCAAGTTTAGGCTCATCCATAGGGTGTTGTTACACAAGAACCAACAACCATGAAAATGTTTGTTGAAGTTGCTACTCAATTGGAAGTGAGTGAGCCAGAGGTTGAGATAATCCCTGACCTGAACCTAGGAGTTCTTACTATGACCCTAGGACAATCTCAGGACACAGAACTAGTATAGGGAGAACTTCAAAAACAGGAAAATGTTGAAGTTGATCAGGATGTTGTCACACAAGAACCAACATCCTTAGAAAACCTTGCTGAGACTCCCATTCAGCTAGGGGTGACTGATATTGAGGTGGACATAATCCCTATGTGGAATTAGGAGAAGATGAATAGATGCGGTCCCAACCATCAAGGGACACTGAAGCATTTGGGGATCAGTCTCATCTATCTAGGGCCACTAAAATAATTGGGGACCAGCCTCATATCTCATGGGATATGGAAGTAACTCAAGAGCAACCCAATTTTCCATAGGATTTCAAAGAAGAGGAAGCTGTTACACAAGAACCAGCATCTCTATAGCCCCCTGTTGAAGCCATAGCAAAAATTCAAGAAGTTCCAGTCAAAACTCAAGAAGATACTGAGACTAGAACACAGGAATATGTTGCCACACAAGAACCAACATCCTCACCATTGGCTGCTGAATTTGACAAAAAGAGGTTTCAGGAAGGAGGTGATGTCAGACAAGAACCAACATCCTTAGAATTGATTGCAAAAGTACATTGGTAAGTAGAAATTGTTGAACCACTGGTGGAAGAGGAATTTGTTTCACTTTTGATCTAGAACAATCAGGATGAAACATTGGATAATAAGGTATGGATGTAGTCTTCCCAAGAATTTGTCAATTTAGACGCTGATGATGAGAAGGACGAAGGATAGAAAAAGATTCAAGGTCTAATAGAAGAACTCTCACTGCTGAAAATAGAACTAAAGAAATGGAAAAGTGATGTGGATAGATATCAATAAAGAATGATTCCCATTGTTTAGCATAGGAATACTATCAGTGAATTAAGGGAAATATGGGTATAAGAGCTAATATTCCAGAAGTGTCGTTGGGAAGAAGTACAGAAAGAATTGAAGGAGTTGAAGAAGTTCAAGTCCATGCAAAAGGAGAAATACCAACTGTACATTCTCTCCCAATAATCGATGAGCTCCAAAGCTCCATCTTCCTCTTATCCTGTATTTTTATATGAATAGTTCACTTGGTTTAAGATGAAGGCACTAAAATAAGGGAGACCTTATGAAGTAGCATCTACAGACCAGTTTTTGGAAAAATTTATGAAAAGTAGCTTCATTGAGTAGAATATTTTGTGTGAGCTCTATTTACATGAAATGGTTTGCCCCTTGGGCTGACCTTCAAATCCTACTCCTCACCTAGGTGATGTCTAGCTTAGGGATTTTTCTTCCTTTGTCAGCAACCATGTGTAATGGGAGAATTCATTTTAGACAAGCTCTCACAATGAGGCTCACTGTAATCTCTAGATTCAGTGTGAACCTCAATCCCCTCGACTTATTTCTAATCATCAAGCATAGAGACCTAAATATTCCATCCAGACTTAGCAGCTGGTCGAGCTTCAAGAGAAATTCATCTCCACTTGTGTTAGCCAGATTTCTAGGCAGCAATGTTTGGCTTTGGAGGGTAGTAAGCATAGGTGGAAGGCTTCTCCTTCATCAATTAAGAAAAGAGACCCTTATTGTTTCAAGAGTTTTAAATAGGCTCTCCCTAGGGTTGAAGGGTACGTCGATTGTATGAGGAAATGTGGAGTTAACTGGTTGGGGCTTAAATTTAAATTCCCGCTTATTTGGTGGCCAAAAAAACCTTATAGGGAAGATTTTTCTTTGAAAAAAGTAGAAGAAAGGCAATGTTGGAAATATTGGGTTACCCATAATGGATATCTAGATGGGAGGGAGTCACTTGAATCCTCCTACAACTTTTCATCTCTTCATGAGCGAGGCACAGTTCAAGATTCTGATTTATAATAATGGAGGTTGTTATACAAGGACACACAATAGAGCAGTTGGGGGGAGATGTTGGGTCCCAAAATGACCCTTTTTAACCACATCCCTTATACCCTATTTGTCTTGTCTTATTCCATTTTGCGCACCAAACAGACATTCTTTCCTCACTCGAGACCTAAATCTTCACAAGTATGATTATTTATTGTCTTATCTTATTAATGCTTATGATTGTTATAATCAGGACTTTGCTTCTTGCATTATGCTAACTCGTTATGATTTCATAAAGATAGTGCAAGCTGTGAGAGATTACAGATGTACCAGCCTGAGTGGTCCATAAAGGATGTGAGCATCCACTATTAGCTGTGACTTTCCAGTCTCATCTATACACGTAGATCCAACCAAGGGTCATCATTCCATGTGGGCTATGACAGACATGGATGCGAAAGAAACAGCTACAACATATTGAGCTACAACAACATGCCACTATTTTAAGTTATTTGCAATCATCCAGGCCATTCTTAATTGGTTCTCTTATTCATTTACTATCTCATGAAATAGAATTTCCTATATTCCCTACCACTATTTAATTCCACTCACAGCTATAACAACACATGTAAGAGGGCATCCTGAAGATCGTAGATCTTCATGGATTCCTGATATTAGTGGGTGAGCATTACATTTGTTAATGTATAAGTATAGGGAACAGTTTAGAGTGAGGGGTTGGACAATATCAGATTTTTTTGTGTAAGTTGTAACAAATACTTTGTCTTGATTTCACCATTTTAATACAAGGAGCAGGATTCTTCATATTTATGTGTTTTAACTTGTGTTAGTTCCGGTGTCTCTGTTCAAAGGATGGTCCCGCATTCCCACAGAGATCGCTGAGTTAATTAGATGCTTTCTTAATTAGTTGTGTGGTGTGGATCTTACATTATATGCATTTGTTTCATTAGATGCAACAGTCATGTTAATCATTGTGTTTCCTTGAATACGCAGTACTTGCATTTCCTTTAAGCTGCAGAAATGTGGTGTGACAGTCGACTGTGTAGGTTAGCTTCTTTTATGCATATGTGTGGTAGTGGTAACAATCAAGTTCTCCCTTAGTTTCCTTTCAATTACTTGTCTTTCCCAGGTTTTCTAATTCAGGTAGACTATGGTTTAGAACTGTTAATTCAATTCCTGTTATTTCTCATTTCTAGATTAAGGTTGGATTATCTAGTTACAATGAATCCACACATAGTCTGGTAAATTAGGATTTAACTTTCTGTAAAAGTAATTCTAGATATTTAATTCAGGAATCATTTATTACTGGATTGAAGTTGTAGGAAGTAATTGCAATTCTGAATTCTTAGATAGGTAGTTTAGATCAGTTTTGATTATGGGAGAATTTTGATCAAACAGATAAGTAGGATAGCTTATTCAATCATCAACTACTTAGTGTTTAAGCACAGATAGTGTACGTTATCTTTGAAATAAAATACTTCCCTGGGTTGACAATTTATATTGAGCATTCTGCATGATGGTTTTAATTAACTGGCATATAAAGTGACCAACATGGCCAATGTCAACTTCTTTGCTTAGGATGTTCCTTGTTGAAGCACAACCACATATTGGTAATGGATGAGGCCACAACCTCAGTTGATATTGCAACTGACACCATTATCTAACAAATAATACAATTATAAGTTCTCATGAATGTGCAATGATCACGATAGCTAACAGAATTCCCATAGTAATAGATGGTGATAAGGTGTTGGTACTTAGTGGTGGTATGTTTGTTTGTTATGTCTCTGGAAACTGATTTTAAATTATTTTTACTTCATGGGTTGTTTTGATGGTCTTAATAAGGATAGATCCAAAACCTTGTGTCTTCAGGAAAATTGTCGAGTACAACTCCCTGGCTAAGCTTCTTGAAGATGAATCTTCTTCTTTCTCAAAGCTCATATCAAAATTTTACGCAAGGTCCAACAACTTTACAACCTATACCTTGTGCTAATTTGAATCGATTTCAAGGGTACCATATTTTCAACATGGAAGAAGCATGATAAGAAGGTAAATGCAATGATGTTGCTCTAGACAACAATGACAAAAACTAAAGTCAACAATGCGAGATAAGGCTAGGTCACAATTGGTAAGGAAGAAAATCACCCAAATATCTTGAAGATGCAATTGGATGTATAAAATACAAAAATATGTTTGACAACATCATCACTTCTCTCATGTCTTCATTGACCTATATTTGTTGTCTGCGTTTTGGACAGGAACACCTAAAATTGAACAAACTTAAAATTTTCACTTTGGTTACAGATCCTCACTAGAAAACAACTGCATTGAGGATTGCAAAAAACTTCCTTGTTTGAAGTAATCAAAGATTTATAGTACCATAAATAATCTAGTTTTCCATGTCGTCCTTTACCTTGTTCTGATTTCATTGGAAGGAACAAAATTATCTTTGGAGTAACCCTATTGAGATTTCAACATAGTGTCCACTGCTTTAGTAATGGGAAGTTATTACTTATTCGCAGCAGTTCAACACAATGACTAAGAACTGGAAAGGAAGCATAAATAAAGTGGCATATTTCTTATTACAACCAATAACCATCATATTCACTCTCCATTAATAGTCAGATTCAATTAGATTCATAATTTTTAGTTGAATTCATATTATTAGCGTTAATAGATTCACTCTGCTTGTAGGTTTTAGTCTCCAGGTCTTGTCTTAGATCACTAATTTACATTCTACGTCTTACTTTATATAGCAATTGCTTTTGTGCTCTAACTTTGTCTTGGCACTATTGTACTCAATAGTCCCATTGACCTACTTTTGTGGTCATTTGTTGGGAATTAATAAAATTATTTTATCTTATCTTAATCTACACCAAACGAATTTATAACATGAAAAGCACATTTATCATTCTTGAAGTGGAGAACAATTAAGATTTTGGAGTCTGTCATTTCCAAACTTTAAGCCTTTGAGATTGATATGTTACATGTATGCACATGAGGTTGTCAAAAACCTCATACATCATAGAGTCAAATCAAGTAGCTATGAGTTTGTTTATATGAAATTAATATGTCTAGGTATCTTGAATTGAGAAGAGTTCATGTGAACTGATTATATACTTGGATTTGAGAAGAGTTCTTGGACATTTGTTTGGTACCACATTATGCACTTCAACTACAAAATTTTGAGAATGTACAAATCTTATGACACAACCAAAGACATGGACTTCCAAATTCAACTTCTTTCACAATGATCTGCAACACCTTGGTCTCACAATGTAGAAACTAAGGTAATCACATGTGAATTCAATAACTCACAACATTAAAGAGCCAAAAAAAAATTCACAAAGTGAATAGTTTAGTCATTCTCATTAATTCCACTTTAGTTACACACAACTTAGCACTCTCCAACTCAGAACTCCTTGTACCACCCAACCACCCTTGATAGTGACTAGCTTGAACTTGTCTTTTTCAAAGTTACACATCAAAAGACTTCAAGAATGCCCCATACATAGTCCAATGTTAGCTCCAAACTCAGACCTTATTTTGCTCACAAATCTACCACTATCTTGCTTAAATGTCTTCTTCAAGGTTGCTTCTGACCTATTCTTACTTCAAATGGATATGCTTTGTTTTTCTCTTTAGTTCTAGGCTGTACAAGTCTGTTATTTCTCTTCAAAGGTCCAATACTTTCTTTGAGTATTGACTCTTGTGTCAAAACACTTTACAACTCTTCTCATCATGTCTTCCCACGGTATTGAGAAAATATGTTTTTTTTGCAGACCTTATGACAATCAAATGTACTCTTCAAAGCACTTCTTCAACTCTTTATAATAGTTCATCAAATAGTCCCTCAAGTGATGGTTTAGTGGTTCATCCTCTTATCATATTCTATGCAGTACCAAGCTCGGTCTTATCAATAATACTTGTACAGTCAATGATTTTCTATTTCAAGTCCTTGAGCATCCCTTAAGATCAGCTTTTAACATGTCCATTTTACCTCTTCAAAATTATCTTGTAATAAATTCTTTCTCAGTGCTTTGATATTCTCAAGCCTTTAAGCAGTTCACAACTAGTCCAATACTTGTGACAAAATATTTCTCAAACAAGTTCAGATCTAATCCTAAAAGCCAGTTTGGATATGGTTTATCCCAATATTACAAACAATACCAAAAATGTACTTACATCTCGACTCGTATGGATCCTTGATCATCCTTGGTCTGTAGCCTTCATTTCTTCCCCTCAATTCTCCTTTTTTCTTCCCCACGTCTCTACTGCTAAGTTTGTTGCCTTAGAATTTTCCTCTCACCTTTTCTAGCCCTTAGTCTAGCTTGTATTTATACACTTTTTGGATGACTTATGGAGACGACACGTGAATCTAATTAGGGTCGACATGTACTTGTTTGAGCCAAATTTTGGAGACGACTTGTGTGCTTCTTCAAGTGATTTAAAGTGTCTTAATAGTTGTGTCTCTTCCACACATTTTGTAGATGGCCAACCTATGGCTCTTCAAACCGATTCGTGATTCTTGATGACTGAGTTATACTTTTGACTATGTGGTCATTGGCATATTGTTTGGTCATTGAGATAGACCAAATTGTTGCAATGTAAATGATTTTTCACTATCTGTATGGAATTTGCAAACTTCATTTTTTGTGCTATTCATATTTTTATGGGGAATTTCAACTTCTTTTAACCTTTGTTTTGGATCCCCAAGTATGCAAAATGACTTCTTTGAGTCAAATATATAGGGTTCCTAGTCCATGTTGAAATTGGATCACAATTTATGTTTAAGAACTAGTCGATCTTTTGTAAGTGCTTTAAATATTGAAGCATTGGTATTTTGTAAGTGCTTTAAATATAGGTGTCATTCCAGTAGTCAAGTGATATAACTACATGGTGTCCAAACTGACAGTAGAACTATAATTTGCAAGTTATCTGATGTGACATTGGTCAGTGAGTTAAAAAGGGTGCTATCAGTGATTGATATCAATATAAGATTTTATTAATTAGTAAAACGATATAACTACATGGATGGCATCATGTCGGGGAGGGTATGAAATACAAGAAACAAGTTTTTTTAAGTAGCATTTTGTCTTTATCCTGATAAGAATTCTTTTAAACATGAGCCAGAATCAGATCTGAATACGGATGACTTGTAAATTTAAAATATCGTAGTAAATAATATGTGAGTACAACTGGATATTGTATTAATTGGATTTAGACTCAAAAAAATTTCTATTGGATTCAAGTTTTGACCATCGTGATAATTGTTAGGGTACATAGGGTACTCCCAAAAGACCGAACACCAAGAGCAGCCACTCACACAAACAGATCATAGATCAATACACCAATGTTTGTCAAGAGGTTAAAACCCTTAAGAGGGAAATAGTCCATGGCCCTAGCCAAATAGATACTTGGAGCAATTTATTATACAAAAGAAATAAATTTACATGAGCTTCTCATAATCGATCAACTAGGCAAGGACCCTCCATGCTCTTTAAATAAATAACATGGACCAATCAGGTGCTAAGCCACATATCAATGGTAGGTATGGTCTAAGAGAAGTTGAACGATCGGATCATTGTATGTCTAGAACATATCGTGATCATCAGATTACAATATTTACAAATGCATACTAATGCATACTAAAGAAACACACTTTACCTAACAGATATATTACACAATTTGATCTTACCTAACTCCTAAGTGTCTAAATTACTAACATCCCCCCTTAAGAACAACTTGGGATAGGATTGAAGGATTTACAAAAGTGACAATATAGGAGGCATTAGAGACTATCACCCCTTAAGGAAACATTAGTGAACTCCTAAAATAGATCGAAGTTTAGAAAACTTCGCTTCTGTAAGAGACTTGGTGAAGATGTCTGCAACTTGATCATATGTAGGGTAGTAGAGCATTTCAAGAACACGATCATGAACAAGATTTATGATGAAGTGCATGTGTAGCTCAATGTGTTTTCTAGGTTGATGTAGAACTGGATCTTTGGCAAGATTTATGGCACTTTGATTGTCGCACCAAAGTGGAGTACATTGCTACTGCTCGAATCCAAACTCTGAAAGGATCTGTCGAAGCCATAAAGATTCTTGACTGGCATTTACTACGGCTTGATATTCTACTTCTGTTGAAGAAAGAGAAAGAGCTTGTTGTTTCTTACAAGCCCAAGTGACATGTCCAGATCCCAGACTGAAAACATAACCTGCAATAGAGTTTCAATCATCAGGATCGTCGTCCCAATCTGAATCAGTGAAACCAACAAACAAAGGTTTCCCCCTGTACTGTAATGAATTCCAAACTGAATTGTACCTCGAATATATCAAAGTATTATTTTTGATGCTTTCCAGTGACTTTCATGAGGTGTTTGCATATAACAGGCAACACGACCAATGAAAAAGGAAAGGTTGTCACATCCCCAAGCCTCCGACCGGCAAAGAGGACGCGACCCAAACATTATCCAACCGGGCTAAGAGCCCCATAAACATGTACATGCTAAAAAGTTCATAAAACAGAATGCTTAAACATGCATAGATGCAATTATCTACCAAGCACATTGGAAAAAAACATTCATTCAAACAAGCATTCTTTCAACATGTTCATTTCATTGTCATTAACAGTAAATATAGAATTGCAGAGGTAAAATACACAAGATCACTTATCTTATGATGAATTCAATCCTCAACCAGCTACGTCGCTACAATGTTCCACCAAACCATAGGCCAGCGTGCTCCTTAATCTCTCAGCAGCGCTGCCACCCCCGAGCTGGGCATGATTCTCCAAGGAATGAGGGACTAGTAGGCTTACACATAGCCAGGATACACAAAACACATAGCCAAGCCAACAAAGTTTGGTTTATCAAGCCATTAAGGAGTTGATGAAGGCAATTTGCTAAGCTGGTGAGCTCATGACAGAGCCAAGAACACCTACACTAGAACTAGCCTGACCTCTAAGACACCCATCCACACCCAACACAAGGAATCAGTCCCTTCTCTGCTACACAGTCCCTCAGGCCCTACATTCCCTTCCAGTGCTATTCAGGGGTGATGGAGAAGAAGGCCAGCCCTCTAGCTCTATCTGTGTGGTTTCCAGCCACCAGGTTTATCAAGCAAATCTAATCCAACATCTCTGCTCCTCTCATAGTCCGAAGACCAACCATTGCACTCCGGAAATTAATTTAACTATTACAGCTTAAACCAGGGAAAAACGACTTCAACCCATCTACAACAATCCCCAAACGTAACAGCAAAAACGACTCACAACATGGGGGAAAACACACAGTCCTGAAGCTTATCAATGAGCACAACTCATAGCAGGGGAAAAATTCCCCAAATAGTCTGTGCGTGAGACCAATAGTTGGTGAGACAGCCAAAAGCGTGAATGGCCCTTCACAGCCATGGTAAAAACACATGAAGCTACAAAAACGTCAATGGAAAATGCACCAGCAGCTCCCAAAACGTGAGGAAAATAGCCCAATCCCTAGCACTACAAAAACGACCTCCCATCCATGGGAAAAATGAAGCCAACCACCAAAAACGTGGAATGAAAAACACAGGAAAAACTCCAGCTGCTCCCAAAAGCCCCAACGTGAAGGAGAATGGTGAGGAAAAAATGGAAAACGTGGATGCATGGCAGAATGGCATACGTTTTTGGGAATTTTCCTTGCCAAGGAAGTCAGAACACGTTTTTCAAAAATGGTTCTCTGCCCAATTCGAATTTTTTTGCCCATACTCTTCCCATTCCATGCAATAACTAACTCAACCACATTCTGGCAGAAATAAATGATTGGGGAAAAAGACAAGAAAGGTAGTTGACAGCTTGATGTGTCTTCTCATAGACATTTTGGCTTTTCCCCATATCCTTATCCTTGTGAAAATCATGCCCCTTTCGATTTAGTTGCCGCAACCGTAGCTGGTTGTGTTTATTTCAATTAATTGTGATGCATATTTACATGATGGAAAACATAATATATGCCACATGCCCCGATGTACCATCGGTGACAAATTCAAATCCAAAACACAAGATAACCGATCAATGGTGGGGCCTTGGCCTTTAGCTCCACACCATGATCATTACAATATATACATCATATACATCTAATGTAACGGGGTCAAAACTGGGACATTACATTCCCCTCCCCCTTCAATAGCATTGTCCTCAGTGCTTACAAAATTGAACAAAATGCTACATTGGCATCGCCTCAGTGTTCTGCAGAATTGAACAAAAATGGATGTGCCACTCGCATGGCATCCTCCAGCTCCCATGTAGCCTCTTCAGGTCCGAAGTGCTCCCATTGCACCTTTACCTGACCTATGGCTCGGTTCCGGAGCATTGTGACCTTCCTGTCGAGGATGCACATTGGCTCGATTCGGAACTCTCCCTCGGGTTCCACCTGAATCACATCCCAATTTATCACATGGTTAGGATCATGTACATATCTCTTAAGCAAAGAAACATGAAAAACATTATGAGCTCTAGTGCTAGCAGGCAATGCAAGTCTATATGCAACTGGCCCTATTCTTTCAAGCACTTCAAACGGCCCACAGTATCTTGGTGACAACTTGGCACAACTTCCAAGTTTCAAGGAACTCTTCCTTGCCCTCACTCTGAGGTAAACATGATCCCCAACACTGAACTCCCTATTCACCCTATGCTTATATGCATAGCTTTTCTGTCGGTCTTGTGCTACTTTCAGCTTCTGTCTGATCTTTACCACCTCTTGCTCCATTTCCTTGAGCAATTCCGGTCCAAGCACAATCATGTTCACTGGATTATCCCAAGTCACAGGTGTCCTACACCTTCTTCCATACAAAGATTCATATGGACTCATCCCCAAGGATGCTTGATGTCCATTGTTATAAGCAAACTCTACCAAGTGTAAGTAATTTTCCCACTTGGTTGGTTTCTCCATTACGTACATGCGAAGCATATCTTCAAGCACCTGATTAACTCTCTCGGTCTGACCATCGGTGTGAGGATGGTATGCAGTCCTGAAGTTTAGCTTTGTACCCAAATATGCAAACAACCCCTTCCAAAAGTTGGAAGTGAACTTGACATCTCTGTCAGATACTATTGCCTTCGGCAATCCATGCAATCTAAAAATATCCTTCACGAAGATCTTTGCAATGTCACCAGCCTCATATGTAGACTTAACTGGTATAAAATGTGATGCCTTTGTCAACTTGTCCACCACAACCATGATAGAATCATGTTGTCTCCAAGTCATCAGCAATCCTGTAATAAAATCCATGGAAATAACTTCCCATTTCCATTCTAGAACTGGCAAAGGCTGCAACAAACCTGCTGGATGTTGATGCTCAACCTTCACCTGCTGACATTTCATACACCTTGAAATGTATTCAGCCATATCCTTTTTCATTCCTGGCCAGAAGTACTACTTTCTAGCTGTAGCAATCGTCTTATGATATCCTGGATGTCCCGAATACGGAGCTTGATGGATTTCATCCATAACAATTCTCCTCAAATCTGCTACATCTGGAATATAAATTCTACCTTTATAAGTGAGAAGTCCATCTCCTTCCAATTTATATCCCTTGTACCTCTTCTCAAGGCTTTGCTGCTACAATTTGTCTTTCACCTGCTCATACAATTCATCTCCAGCAACATGATTAGAAATCTGTTGCCTCAAATCGGATTGACAAATACTAAGGGATGCCACATGCATTTCCTGCATTTTCCTACTGAGTGCATCAGCTACCTTATTCTCTTTTCCCTTTATATGCTTGATTTCAAAATCAAACTCACATAGAAATTCTAGCCATCTTGCTTGCCTAGCCTTCAAAGTAGGCTGATCAAATAGATACTTCAAACCACAATGGTCTGTTCTGAGCTCAAATCTCCTACCCATCAAGTAATGTCTCCACATCTTGAGAGCATGTACTATGGCTGCAAGCTCTAAATCATGCTCCTTCAGCTTTCTTGACTCATAACATATCACATGGTTGTCCTACATAAGGACTCCTCCAAGCCCTTGTCTGCATGCATCGGTACACACCACAAAGTCTTTCTCTGGATCCGCAACCTTCAATACTGGTGCACTGGTGAGAAGATTCTTCAACTGCTGGAAGCTTTCTTCACACACTAGTACATGTGATCAATTTTTCCACGGCAAAAACGTGGCAATATCCACGGATAAGCGTGGATATTGCCACTTCTAAGTGTTTTTTTTCCCGTGGCAACTTTTTCGTCGCAATAGCGACGACCCCTAATTTGCCGTTGATACAGCGACAATGTTCTATAACTATTGAATTTGGTTAAGCCGTCGCTATAGCGACGGCAAAACCCCAGGTATAGCGACGAGAATGCTATACCTGCGACGGTCAGATTTGGAAAAGTTCCACGGCACGCCGTCACTGTATCCACGCTTTTCCGTCGCTGTATCCACGCCGAGCCGTCACTGTATCCACGCTTTGCCGTCGCTGTATCCACGGCTGTGAATTTTTAAAAAAAAATTGCCGTCGCTGTATCCACGGCTAGAACTGTTTTTAAAAAAAAATAGAAATGTATTAAGACCAATTCCATGTGGAAGTAGGTCATAATGCCTAGTGAACTTCACAGTAGACCAAATCACATGATTTGGGGATCCATAGTTAATAGTGGCACTGGCCTGCACAACATCCATCCACTTCACAACTCGTCCAAACACTGTATGTAGCTTATTGTCTAGCCATGGAGTAGCTACATTCATGATAAAAAATTGAGAGCCATTTGTATTTGGACCAGCATTTTCCATTGACAATGTATGGTAAAGTGGGAGACAAAGTATTTGGTATATTATGAAGACTACCATTTTCACTGACAGTGGCATCACATGCAGGCCCTGTATTATTATCACATGAATTTCCCAAACTTCTGGTTGCTGGCATATCATCGTTAATATCCATATCACAAGTAGATAAACTATTATGTGGATGAGATTCAATGTCATCTATAAGTGCTTCTTGAGCAGTTGCAGCACTTGAATGGATTTTTGAGATAGCCAATTTCATTGGGACCTGTTCAACATCAGAACCTCCAGAGTCAATTACATCTATAACTATGATGCTCTATAGCCTCCAACAGCTATCTGTACTCCATCATCGATGATGCCATTCTCAGGATAGTCTTTAACCACTCTAATCAAAATTGTATCATCTATGGCAGTGTCAACTAAACAGGCAACAATTGTATCATCTAAAAGCCTGTAAGCAACAATATAGAAGTAGCCTGTAAGTAACCATATAGAAGTGTTGGAATCTTAAATTTATAAAAACATTTAAGGAAATCAAAACCTGTGGCGATCAGAGTTTTACCTGTATATTATGTGGAAGGCTTACCAATTGAAATAACAATTGCCCTGGATACAATTACTATGAATCCCACTCGCTGGAGAAAACAATTCTGACCTAAAACATGTATCATACGGTTGTCAAAATAGCATAGGAATAATTAGTTGGGAATCAGAGGTAATGACAGTGTACAGAGAAAACCAGTTAATAATGCCAAGGAGAGCCCAGAGATAAACTTCAACCATATAATCACACAGCCCATGGGCCAGTCAAATTCCCAATATCGATGTGTGTTTTAGAGCTGGGTGTTGTGCTTGATTGGAAAAGTGCGGCTTGAGGGGAGTGTTGGAATTTTTATCCACACTCCAAGCTTGGACTCCCTCGTCACGGAGGGCATGTAGCCTAGTGGTAGAGCAATCTACAATACTGGAGCAGTGTTTGTGTTCAATTCCTAGCTTGTCCGATCTTTCTTTACAGTGTAACAGGAATGAATTGAACTATGGTGACATGAATAATTTGGAGGCTGATACGTTTCTTATACCTCTGCCATTAATCTAAACTAGATTGACCAGTCACTAAACACTTCAGATTTGTAGTGGGTGACTTTGTACAAATTGCCATTAATCTAAACTAGATTGACCAGTCACTAAACACTTCAGATCTGCAGTGGGTGACTTTGTACAAATTTCCATTAATCTAAACTAGATTGACCAGTCACTAAACACTTCAGATCTGCAGTGGGTGACTTTGTACAAATTGCCACTAATCTAAACTAGATGGAGACAATAAAACATCCCATCTAAATTAATATCAATTGATTTAACTGACTAAAGTCCTCTACGCAGAACATATCTAATCTGTGGGGTGCTCGTGCAATTGCCCCAGAGGGATAGGAGGTAACACAATGGGAAGTTGCATATAAAAATCAAGCTGTCTATGGCTTCAAAAACATATAGCCACAGCTACCAATGATAAAATCGTTATGCTTACTTAACAACCTGCCCATCTCAATAGATTGAAACTTGTGGCATGTGATAATCCTACCATATCATTGAACCAAGATTGAGACAACAGAAGAACTGTTTTACTATAATCTACTTGATAAATAGTTCTTAGAATAGCAGTGGAAAAAAAATATCTACATTTTATTGACTGTGAGAAACACAAAACTAAAGTAGGTAGATCATCCTATACCATAATGTACTTGTAGCTGGATGCCTAAAATGATGTAAGGTCAGGAAACATGCTATTACATCCATATGGATTGTAAAGAGGGGCTATCAAATGCACTTATTTGCTCATATGTTGTACTTAGAAAGCATAACCCTCAAACTAATCATTTGAAGTTGATCCAAAAAGCCACAGTTGTAATTGAGGATTGCTGTCTAAATCATTAGAGTTCCCTAAGCAATGCAATTGATCCATTTGATTGGCATTACAGCTTGCATGCAAATAAAGAGAAATCTAGTCTGTTGCAACCTAATTCTTAAGCTGATCATTCATATGTATGTTTTTAATAGAATCAATAGCCTGTGGGCCAACAAGATTAACAGTATAAGCATATCCATATGAGATCTCACATATCCAAAAGATTGCATATTTTCATTTATTAACCATTTTATAAAGGGGCAAAATAGGATGGCCATCACCTTATGAACAACTGCACCCTTATAGTT
>LPNX010395937.1:0-10315 GCA_001517045.1 Pseudotsuga menziesii
GCTGGGTTTCGGCGCGGAAACAAGGGCAAAAAACAGTTCGCGGACCGCGGGTATGGGGCGGACTCGCGCGGTCGGACCGCGGGTTTGAAGGCAACAGTCGCGCGTCGATCGCGGGTTTAGAGGAAACAGGCGCGGTCTAGGTCGTGGGATTCGGGCTGATAGCGGCGGTCGGAGCGCGACTGTGTTATGAACAGGCGCGGTCGGATCGCGACTGTGGGCTGAAAAAACGCGGTCGGGGCGCAACTAAAAAAGTTCAAAAATGCGTCCAGGACGCGGGAAAATGGCTGACAGCTGCGGGCTGGTCGCAGGTTATGGCCTGAAATGCGCGGTTGGGACGCGGCTGCGGAAGAAA
The DNA here is from genome assembly GCA_001517045.1 of Pseudotsuga menziesii. Taxonomy (NCBI): domain Eukaryota; kingdom Viridiplantae; phylum Streptophyta; class Pinopsida; order Pinales; family Pinaceae; genus Pseudotsuga; species Pseudotsuga menziesii. Next base: position 353 of record LPNX010395937.1, read on the forward strand.
AAAGTGCGGTTTCCGGCGGCCGAAAACGACAACCGAAAGTACAGTACGGAAAAAATAAAATTAAAAAAGCCAGCGGAGTCGCCAAAACTGTAGCTAGGGTTTTCACCCTAGCTTGTGCTGATGAGCACCTACTAAGGAATCTGGAATCCTTAGTAGCAGTTCAATGATGTATATGAATTAAATAAAGATAAACTGAAATAAAGACTAATCTAAATACGTTCTTGAAGCTAAAGCAGTAAAAAGTAAATAACATGGAGCAAAAACTGTAAAGGAATGAATAATTATTTTTATTGATGTTACCTCCAATGAGGAGGTTGGTGGAGTCCGTTGCACTGGTCCGATGTCGGTGGCTTCGAGCTCCAAGCTGCTTCTTCTCCTTCTCCGGTGGTGGAAATGGGCCAAAAGAGTTCTCAATGGTGAAAGTAGCTTGATGGTAAGCTAGGGTTTCGAGAATAATTTCGGCAGAGGCAGGATGCTTATGATTGTGGATGTGAAATGAGGGGTCTCCACCACTTATTTATAGTTTTTCAGTGGTGGAGTGCTGGCCCATGGTTTTGGAAAACCATATGGTTTAGGGCAGCTTGTTTAGGGTTTTTTCCTCATTTTCCTCATTATTTTATATTTTTTCTTCCCTTTTGGGGATTTTGCTATTTTAGAGGAATTTTGACATTTTTGGAGGAAAAAAAGGGGGTTTTTGGCCTTTTGGAGGCATTTTAGGCCTTTTGGAGGCTTTTTAGATGATTTTATGGCCTTTTAGAGGCATTTTAGGCCTTTTGGAGGCTTTTAGTGGGATTTTCAGGGAAATATGGTAGGCAAATGGACAAATGAGCCACGTAGTGGGGTAGATGAGGTAGTTAACCATTTTTGGGTGTTAACACCTGGATTGATTTCCTCCCCAAAACCGAAGTTAGGGATCAAATTCAAAGCATTTGGTTAGATAGAACTCTGGAAAAGCAAAACTTTAATCTGCTCCTGAACCAAGACTGCAGGATTTCAGCTCCAAATCCAGATCCGACATCTTGACCTGGTAAGATCTAAATCTTTTGTATTTCCATTTGAGGTTCTCAGTGAAAATGTCCCATCATATCAAGCTTGATGAAAAGCTTGATGGAGCTGATAACTTCCGAGCTTGGAAGTATAGGATCTCCCTGGTCCTGGAAGAAAATGAGTTGGACTCCTACATCCATGAGGAGGTTCCAGTTCCAGAGGGAGATGAGGCCAAGGCCTTACATAAGAAGAAGTTGGTTATGGCAAAGAGGATCATTGCATATTCTATGAAATATCACCTCATTCCACAGGTGTCCTCCCTCAAGACACCTAAATCCATGTTTGATGCCTTGACCAAATTGTTTGAAGGGAAGAACATCAATCGGAAGATGACTCTAAGGAACCGGTTGAAGAATGTCAAGATTCAGATTGAGGAGACCATCCAGTCATATTTCACAAGGGTCTCCCAGATCAAAGAACAACTAGAAGCTGTAGATGAAGAAGTAGAGAATGCAGAAGTTGTGATGACAACATTGAATGGCCTCCCTAGGTCATGGGATTCTTTCATCCAAGGAATCTGTGCTAGAAAGAAGTTGGTCAAGTTCAGTAGACTGTGGGAATAATGTTCTCAAGAAGAAGCTCGGATAGCAGCTCAAGAAGAAAAGATGGGAAGTAAAGATCAAGCTCTCACAGTACACTCCAAGAAAGGAAGAAGGGAAAATCATCATCACCAAGGTAAGCATTCTCATCAGAAAAATAATATTGTAAGAAGGGATCCATCCAGACTCAGATGTTATACATGCGATGAAATAGGACACTTTGCTAAGAATTGTCCCAAGAATAAGAATGGATCTAAGAAGAACAGGAACTCCAAAAGAAGACATCATGCTCACACTGCTGAGGATGATGATCCTCCAAGGAAGAGGGTAAAACAAGAAAGTGAAGACTCTTCAAGTGAATATGAATATGTTCTGATCTCCACTCTCATGTGAACTGTCACTCATGGAAGCAAAGATTGGCTTATTGACAGTGGGGCTTCCAAGCACATGACGGGTTTCAAGGAATCCTTTGAGAAACTATCCGAACATAATTCACCCCATAAGGTGAAGCTTGGGGATGACTACCAATATTCCATAAAAGGTAGTGGTGAATCCTCCTACAAACTAGACTTCGGAAAGTCTATAAAAATGAAAGATGTATTGTTTGTACTCGGACTGAAGAAGAATCTTCTATCCGGGTCAGTGCAAGAAGATGAGGGACCTTTAAGATGCAATCCTAGTTTTCAAAAACAAGATCATGTTACCAAAAAATACATCAACCCGAGCCTGACATGTCATGGAACATGTAGGATAGGAAGCCATAGTGCGTACGCGTTATATAACTACAAAACATGCTCGCGATACGTAGTTATAAAACGCGTACGCGATTTGTAAATCATAAAAAAAAATTAAATACATAGTCAGTAAAAAAATTAAATCAAATTTATTATTTTATTTAATAATTTTTTTTTATATTACATAAAAAATTTAAACTTAAATCTCAATTTATTTATAAATATTTATTTATTTATATATTTTCTAATTAAATTATACTTAACATGTTATAATAAATGGATCAACCATTACATCATAAAACCCCACTCAACAATAAGGTAATCCAAATAAAGTTGTTTTAGTTTAAACATTTTTATGAATGGATAATTGATAATGATTAAATAATAATAAAAAGGAAATGGACCTATAAGTTACATTTCAAAGGGAATTTTTTCAAATATATATTTACAATAAAGTGTAAATTTTTTAATTATTCTAAATGTTTTTGATGTTGATGGTGATGATGAATGATAATGATGATGATGACGATGATGAAGGTGATGATGATGATGAGGATGATGATGATGATGTTCATGATGTTGATGGTGATGATGATGAGGATGATGATGATGATGTTCATGATGTTGATGGTGATGATGATGAGGATGATGATGATGAGGATGTTCATGATGATGATGATGATGATGATGATGTTAATGGTGATGATGATGAGGATGATGATGATGATGATGTTCACGATGTTGATGGGCATGATGATGATGATGATAATGATGTTCATGATGTTGATGGTGATGAGGATGATGAGGATGATGATGATGTTCATGATGTTGATGATGAGGATGATGATGATGTTCATGATGTTGATGATGAGGATGATGATGAGGATGAGGATGAGGATGATGATGATGATGTTGATGGTGATGGTGATGAGGATGAGGATGAGGATGATGGTGATGATGAGGATGATGTTGATGGTGATGATGATGATGATGATGATGGCAATGGTGATGATGATGATGATGATGATGAAGGTGATGATGATGATGATGATGACGATGGTGATGAAGATGATGATGATGAAGAAGATGAAGATGATGGTGATGGTGATGGTGATGGTGATGATGATGATGAGAATGAGGATGAGGATGAGGATGATGACGAGGATGATGATGATGATGTTCATGATGTTGTTGGAGATGATGATGATGAGGATGATGATGATGTTCATGATGTTGATGATGTTGATGATGATGATGATGATGATGAAGAAGGTGATGATGATGATGATGATGATGTTCATGATGTTGATGGTGATGATGATGATGACGATGAGGATGATGATGATGATGTTCATGATGTTGATGGTGGTGATGGTGATGATGATGATGATGATGATGATGATGAAGGTGATGATGATGAGGAGGATGACGATGACGATGAGGATGATGATGATGATGTTCATGATGTTGACGGTGATGATGATGATGATGAGGAGGAGGATGATGATGATGAAGGTGATGATGATGATGAGGATGATGATGATGATGTTCATTATGTTGACGGTGATGATGAGGATGAGGATGAGGATGATGATGAAGGTGATGAGGATGATGAGGATGATGATGATGATGTTCATGAAGTTGATGGTGATGATGATGATGATGATCATGTTGGTGATGATGATGATGAGGATGAGGATGACGATGAGGATGATGATGATGATGTTCATGATGTTGACGGTGATGATGATGATGAGGATGATGATGAAGGTGAGGATGATGATGATGATGAAGGTGATGATGAGGAGGAGGATGAGGATGATGAGGATGATGATGATGTTCATGATGTTCATGATGTTGATGATGATGAGGAGGAGGAGGAGGATGATGAAGGTGATGATGATGATGTTCATGATGTTGATGGTGATGATGATGATGTTGATGGTGATGATGATGATGATGATGAGGATGAGGATGATGATGATGTTCATGATGTTGATGGTGATGATGATGAGGATGATGTTGATGGTGATGATGATGATGATGATTATGATTATGAGTATGATGATGATGAATGATGATGATGTTGATCATGTTGATGGTGATGATGACGACGATGATGATGATGATGTTCATGATGTTGATGAGGATGATGATGAGGATGATGATGAAGGTGATGATGATGATGAGGATGATGATGATGATGTTCATGATGTTGACGGTGATGATGATGATGAAGGTGATGATGATGATGAGGATGATGATGATGATGTTCATGATGTTGATCGTGATGATGATGATGATGGTGATGATGATGATCATGTTGGTGATGTTGATGATGAGGATGAGGATGATGATGAAGGTGATGATGATGATGAGGATGATGATGATGATGTTCATGATGTTGATGGCGATGATGATGATGATGGTGATGATGATGATCATGTTCGTGATGATGATGATGAGGATGAAGATGACGATGAGGATGATGATGATGATGTTCATGATGTTGACGGTGATGATGATGATGATGATGATGATGATGATGAAGGTGAGGATGATGATGATGATGAGGATGAGGATGATGAGAATGATGATGATGTTCATGATGATGATGATGATGATGATGAGGATGATGAAGGTGATGAGGATGATGATGATGTTCATGATGTTGATGGTGATGATGATGATGAGGATGATGTTCATGATGTTGATGATGATGATGATGTTGATGGTGATGATGATGATCATGTTGATGATGGTGATGATGATGATGATGAAGAAGGTGATGATGATGATTATGAGGATGCTGATGATGAATGATGATGATGTTCATGATGTTGATGGTGATGATGATGATGAGGATGATGTTCATGATGTTGATGATGTTGATGGTGATGATGATTATGAGGATGAGGATGATGAATGATGATGATGTTGATGGTGATGATGATGATGATGATGATGATGATGATGTTCATGATGGTGATGATGATGAGGATGATGATAATGATGATGATGATGAAGGTGATGATGATGATGAGGATGATGATGATGATGTTCATGATGTTGATGGCGATGATGATGATGAAGGTGATGATGATGATGAGGACTATGATAATGATGTTCATGATGTTGATGGTGATGATGATGATGATGGTGATGATGATGATGATGATGAGGATGACGATGAGGATGATGATGATGATGTTCATGATGTTGACGGTGATGATGATGATGAGGATGATGATGATGATGATGATGTGATGGTGATGATGATGATGAGGATGATGTTCATGATGTTGATGATGATGAGGATGAGGATGATGATGTTGATGGTGATGATCATGATCATGTTGATGATGGTGATGATGATGATGATGATGATGAGGATGAGGATGATGATGATGATTATGAGGATGATGATGATGAATGATGATGAATGATGATGATGTTCATGATGTTGATGGTGATGATGATGATGAGGATGATGTTGATGGTGATGATGATGATGAGGATGAGGATGATGAGGATGATGTTGATGATGTTGATTGTGATGATGATGATGATGATGATGGCAATGTGTCACGTCCCCGTCCCTCAGCCGGTGAAGAGGACGCGACGAACATCAAAACACAGCCGAGCAAATAGCCCATGAACATAAAACAGAAATCAAATGCTGAAATTAAAACTTACAAGCATACACAGATGCATAATTCATCATACAAGGATGCACAGTCCTTTAAACAATCAACGGAAGCAAACATAGACATTCCAGCGTTTACAATCAATATAAATTACAGAGATGCAGTAAACAACAGTACTTATCTTTCAATGAAGAATTCACCCGCAACCAGCTACGTCGCTGCAACGTTCCACCCAACCATAGGCCAGCGTGCTCATCAGTCTCTCAGCAACGCTGCCACCCCCGAGCTGGGCATGATTCCTCCAGAATAAGGGTCAATTGCAGGCTTATACATAGCCAAGGGGAGATAAACAACAAACCAACGCAGCTAGGTTTCACAGGCTTTCAACAGACAAGCCAAGCCAGCACAGTCCGAAGACTAACCATTGCACTCAGGCAATTACTTAGCTGTCACAGCTTAAACAGGGCAATACAGAGTTGTTCTTGGCCCTATCGTGGCCAAAACAACTCAGCAACAACACCCAAACTAGGGTAACAACAACAACCCAATTTCACAATGAAAACGATGGAAACTATGCACAGTCCAAAACAGGGAAACTCAGCCGACATATTGGAAATCCACAGTGACCCAAATCGTGGGTGAAATCAACAGTTCCTCCAAGGCAATTGAGCCACGGGAAGACTCACACAGACCATGCTGGAAACAAATTTACATACTCCTAGCCTGGGCATGGGTAATAATCAACGTAGAACCCACAATTCGACCCATGGGGAAATGATTCAGCCACTCCATTCACCAATCCACAGAGGAAAATGACGTGGGTAAAACCCAGGAAATTCCTGTGCGCGAAAATGAGAAACAGGAGGGAAATTCTCTGCGTGAGAATGCACAGCAGTCAGGAGGACGCGAATTGCAAGTGCCTGAGCGTTTAGCAACTCGTGGAGAGGAAGAAAATGCCTGCGTGAGACCAAAATTGCCCAGAGCCTGTGCGTGAGGAGCCAACAGACCAAAAATCATGGTGAGTGTGAACTGTCCAGGGAAGAGTGCGTGAGGGAGAAGAATGGCAAACGTGGGTGGAGTGGGCAGGTGGGAAAAGGACTGACAGTCCTGCCACCCCACTCCCAAAGGCATTAACTGCCTCAACCACCAGCAGCGATTACTCATCAGCTGCCCAACAAAACATTAAAGAGGTTGACAAGGGAAGATGGAAAATCAACAAGGTGAGAAACATGGGTTTTTCCCCCATAAACCAAGGTTTGACATCCCCCACCCCTTATCCTTTGGAACCATGCCCTTTTCATTCAACGTTGCACTGCCGTAGCTGGTTGTGGTTTTAGTTTTATTTGATGTGCGTGTTTACATGATGCCACATTAAAATGTGTCGGATAGCATGACATACCATTGGCAATTATTCCCATTGCCGAAACATACACAACCAAATCGATGGTGGGGATTTTTCCTTGAGCTCCTCACCACGATTATTTACAATATATACATCATGCGAACGGGGTCAAAACCGGGGACATTACATTCCCCTCCCCCTTGGAATAACACCGTCCTCGGTGTTCCATTACATATATACAATACATATACAACTGCACATCAAAAATACAAAATTGCAGATCTGTTCCACGTTCAATCATCTACTTTGAACGTTCACGACCAAGCCTCTTGGCTTCCATGGAATTTTCCTGCTGGTTCTTAGCTTCTTGCTGATCCCGAAGTTTAGGAACCTTGCGGCTATTGCCCTCATCATGTTCCCTCATCGGACAGTCCCGGCGTAAATGATGTCCTCCGCATCTCCAGCATCTCACTGTCTGCTTCATCCTTTCCTGCTCAATTTCCTTTGAGTCTTCATGCCTGGACCGTTTCTTATCGGGTCGCTTGGACAATTGTCCCATTGCTGATCCACCTTCCTTTCCTTTGCCGATTGCTCCCAGAAGGCTTTTCACCTCCCTTTGCAAACCAATAGAGTCTTGCAAAATCTGGTGGTTCATTTCACTCTTCCTTTTCTGTATCCTGAGCATCTCCCCAAGATTCTCTTGGGTCTTGGCAATCACTTGAAGGAGACTTCCAGCTAAGTCCAATAACTTTTGATCTGCTACCATAATCAATGTGCATCACCTGGTTTTCACTTTTCTCACCTGTGGAATGAACCATTGAAGTCTATCAGACCAAGCATAGCATAGGCATTAAAATCAGTTAGTTAATTACCCCATTGGCATGACAGTCCAAGTTCCATTAAGGAAACTTTCATATTTTTCATGCCTTCCCCAACAGGCACATGAGCTCCTTCATGTCCATTCCTGGGTAGGGAATTAACTATTCCAGCATTCACAATTTACTTTAAGCAAATACACACATTTCATTTCAATCATACATGCATTAAACAATCCTTTGTTTTCACAATGCATAAATGTATATGTATATATATATAATCAAAAGGCAAGGGAGAGCAGTAAGAGTTTTTCCCCTCTTTATTTTGTTCCATCCTGGAACCCACACCATCGCAGTGCCTTTTCATGCTCTCAGCCTCTCTCACTTCACCATGAATGCTGGACCAATCCTTCTTGGTCATGACACTTAGTGTCTTTGGCCTATTCCAGACCTCTAAACCATGGAGTCTCTCCACATGGTTTGTCTCAATTGCTAGGACTCCCTCGTCTTACTAGCACCTTTTTCATTACCGCTCAACCTGAGCTTTCCAAGATAGTCACATGTCCCCATGCATCTCTAGGATGCTCTCATAGTCCTCGCTTCCAGTGACTATATCCAAACATTGAATAGATTCACATGTTTAGTTTACTCTCATCAGTTTTATCTCTAAAGCAAGAGTTTAAAACATCATCACCAAATCATATACACATGTATGTTCATAAGCAAGATAATCCAATACTTATCTGTATGGTACGTTTCCTCATTCACCCATAGGATCCTGCTTCGCTTTGCAAGCCTTGGGATCGCCTATGGACTCAGATGTTAGGTCAGCATGCCGGCTGCTCCACAACATCAAATAATTAATGTCCAGCCAGTACATAACCATGTCAACTGGGCTTGGAACTTTATCATGACCATTTCCAGGTCTAGGATCTACTATGGATCCTTAGGCACATCACAGCCCATCATACACTTATGTCAAAAATGACACATACACTTATATCAACAATAACCCTTACTCCGCAACCCCTCACAACAACCATTTACCATTTTACCTTTACCTTTAGCCTGTCAACACAAGCAACACAAGCAATACAAGCCAACTCATCAGCATCATTGCTCTAAAACTGTAATCACATTTCATATCATTCACTATCAAATATTGAGACACCAGGAGTGCGTCCACTCCCCAGAGTGTAATCAATATTGAAAACCCTTTCATGACTCGACATCGAAAAAGTGTGCACTCTCTTCCGGTGTGTGCCATGTAGGCCCTATTCATACTCAAGCAATCGGTTATCATGGAAATAAATCAAAACATGTTCTGCATATGGAAATTTAATAATTAAACATGCATATTCATAGCAAGGGTTACAGAACACTTATCCATTTTCCGTCGCAGCATGCCTTTATATCTGTTAGGCACCGTCAAGGAACTAGGAAAAATGAATGCTAAGCTGGTGAGCTCGCTGCGGAGATAGGAACACCTACACCAGAACTAGCCTAACTTCTATAACACCCACACACACAACCAGCACAAGGAATCAGTCCCTTCTCCGCTACACAGTCCCTCAGGCCCTGCATTCCCTTCTAGTGCTATCCCGGGGTTGTGGAGAAGAAAGCCATCTCTCTAGCTCTGTCTGTGTGGTTTCCAATCACCAGGTTTAAGCAAACCAAGCCCCCATCCCTGCTTCCTTTTTACGTTTCATATTCACACATGTCTCACCGACATAGCCCATACCATCTCACTCATGTTATCACCAAACATGCAGTGCAGATGAGACATTTTCAAAATGTCTAATGGAGTTTCACCCGAAACCCATTTCCAAGGGAAAACCT
>LPNX010395937.1:12004-27104 GCA_001517045.1 Pseudotsuga menziesii
ATCAGTAACATATTCATCCGGGTCCATGTCATCGTTGGTTTGTCCACTAATGCCGATATCAAAACAATGATTATCATTAGTGGTTCATACAGAACATATATATATTTTTCAATATTCTTACCAATCATGCAATGTCCTATGCATGCAGTTCAAGCATAAACTTAGGAAATGTAGTTATAATCAGCTAGATAGGGTCTAATGAAAACTTCCCTTTCAAACCCCTCATCTTCTCATGGAATTCCTTTTCCACACAGCAGCTGGTTGACTTCATAGTCCTTGCTGCCCCTAGGCATGCAACTGCCTAGAATTGTCCATTTGATAGTAGCGGCCATCATTAGCACTTTGCTACTTCATGCTCAGATTCCGGTGACTTATCCTTGTTCCCCACTGGATAAGCTTTCCAACGCCTATTCACACGCGTCATTCCGACATCGGGTGTGAAAACCACACCCCTTCTAAGAATGAAGACTTTCACTAATCTTGGCATTTTATACACCGCTTCATTTTGGTTGCCAACTTCAGCCACTCAGTAACTTACGGATCTCATTTCCGATACACCATTCATCTTTTATGGATTTGGGTTTTACTAATTTGCCCAAACATAGAATCTTCTTTTCTCAAGAATGACTGTCTCAAGGGACGACGGGGGTCAAGGGGGCTTGCCCCCTTGTGGCTTCCCTGCGCCACTGCAGGGCGGGTCGAGGGCAGCGCCCTCGTTTTTTTTGTAAATCATTGGTTTTCGCGCAATCTGGCGCATTGGCTCGCTGCCATTTTTCTCCTTCTCAGCCCTGAAATTCACTGAAAAACAGCCGCAGAATCGGCCCTCGGGACCCTTATCCCGTCCGCTGAATCGGCTCTCCAACCAATCTCCCTTCCGCCGAATCGGCTCTCTGGAAGCTCTAACCTTCCGCAACGGCGGCTCTCCAGGAGTTTCAACCCTTCCGCAACTGCGGCTCCCCGGAAGCTCCAACCTCCCGCAACGTCGGCTGACTTCACATCGGATGCTGAACTGCTTTTCATCCGCAACGGCGGACGTCTACTTCGTCAACTCTTCCGATCGACGAACTATCTTTGAGCCTTAACCCTTTTTGACGTGTTGGCGATCGGGGGAATCTCCCATCGGAAGAATTAACCATTTGGGCTTCCGCAACGGCGGACGGAAACTTCATCAGTTCGCCCGCAACGGCGAACGCCCACTTCGCTAGCCCTTCCGATTTGCACTTACGTCGGACGTCGGACAACTCTCGTAACGTCGGACGTCGGACAACTCTCATAACGTTGGACGTCGGACAACTCTTCCTTCCGCTTTCTCCAACACTTAGACAAATTTTCAAATTTCCCAAAATTTCTTTCTTCGTCGGCAATCGGATGACTCTTGGATCGGACGCAGGATCGCTTCGCCATCCGCAATGGCGGACGGAAGACTTTACCAATCCTTCCGCAACGGCGGAAGTTTACTTCCTCCAATGGCCCGACCGTTCCATACTTAGCCGGATTTTGAAATCTTTCTGCGGCGTCGACGATCAGACGGATCTCGATTCAGATGCGGGATCGCTCCGCCATCTGCAACGGCGGCACTTCCAGAATTCTTCTGCAACAGTCGGAGGTTAACTCTGTGAACCCTTCCGCAACAGTCGAACGAGAAATTTCACCCATTCGTCCGCAACGGCAGACGTTAACTTTTCCAGTCCCTCCGCAATGACGGAATTCCACTTCCTCTAGTGGTCCGACCGCTCAACACTTAGGCGATTTTTCTGAAATTTTTGCTGCTGCTCTGCCGAATAGAGAAGGTAATTCTACCTTCTGTCACTGCATATTTTTGGCCCATAGAGGCCCATTGCTGCAACTCAGAGCTCTGATACCACTCTGTCACGTCCCCGTCCCTCATCCTGCGAAGAGGACGCGACGAACATCAAAACACAGCCGGGCAAATAGCCCATGAACATAAAACAGAAATCAAATGCTGAAATTAAAACTTACAAGCATACACAGATGCATAATTCATCATACAAGGATGCACAGTCCTTCAAACAATCAGTGGAAGCAAACATAGACATTCCAGCATTTACAATCAATATAAATTACAGATATGCAGTAAATAGCAGTACTTATCTTTCAATGAAGAATTCACCCGCAACCAGCTACGTCGCTGCAACGTTCCACCCAACCATAGGCCAGCGTGCTCATCAGTCTCTCAGCAGCGCTGCCACCCCCGAGCTGGGCATGATTCCTCCGGAATAAGGGTCAATTGCAGGCTTATACATAGCCAGGGGGACATAAACAACAAACCAACGCAGTTGGGTTTCATAGGCTTTCAACAGACAAGCCAAGCCAGCATAGTCCGAAGACTAACCATTGCTCTCAGGCAATTACTTAGCTATCACAGCTTAAATAGGGCAATACGGAGTTGTTCTTGGCCCTATCGTGGCCAAAACAACTCAGCAACAACACCCAAACCAGGGTAACAACAACAACCCAATTTCACAATGAAAACGATGGCAACTATGCACAGTCCAAAACAGGGAAACTCAGCCGACATATTGGAAATCCACAGTGACCCAAATCGTGGGTGAAATCAACAGTTCGTCCAAGGCAATTGAGCCACGGGAAGACTCACACAGACCACGCTGGAAACAAATTTACATACTCCCATCTTGGGTGTGGGTAATAATCAACGTAGAACCCACAATTCGACCCATGGGGAAATGATTCAGCCACTCCATTCACCAATCCACAGAGGAAAACGACGTGGGTAAAACCCAGGAAATTCCTGTGCGCGAAAATGAGAAACGGGAGGGAAATTCTCTGCGTGAGAATGCACAGCAGTCAGGAGGACGCGAATTGCAAGTGCCTGAGCGTTTAGCAACTCGTGGAGAGGAAGAAAATGCCTGCGTGAGACCAAAATCGCCCAGAGCCTGTGCGTGAGGAGCCAACAGACCAAAAATCGTGGTGAGTGTGAACTGTCCAGGGAAGAGTGCGTGAGGGAGAAGAATGGAAAACGTGGGTGGAGTGGGCAGGTGGGCAAAGGACTGACAGTCCTACCACCCCACTCCCAAAGGCATTAACTGCCTCAACCACTAGCAGCCATTACTCCTCAGCTGCCCAACAAAACATTAAAGAGGTTGACAAGGGAAGATGGAAAATCAACAAGGTGAGAAACATGGGTTTTTCCCCCATAAACCAAGGTTTGACATCCCCCACCCCTTATCCTTTGGAACCATGCCCTTTTCATTCAACGTTGCACTGCCGTAGCTGGTTGTGGTTTTAGTTTTATTTGATGTGCGTGTTTACATGATGCCACATTAAAATGTGTCGGATAGCATGACATACCATCGGCAATTATTCCCATTGCCGAAACATACACAACCAAATCGATGGTGGGGCTTTTGCCTTGAGCTCCTCACCACGATTAATTACAATATATACATCATGCGAACGGGGTCAAAACCGGGGACATTACACAATGGTGATGATGATGATGAAGGTGATGATGCTGATGAGGATGACGATGGTGATGATGAAGGTGATGACGATGAAGAATATGACGATGATGTTGATGGTGATGGTGATGGTGATGATGAGGATGAGGATGAGGATGATGATGTTCATGGTGTTGTTGGAGATGATGATGATGAGGATGATGATCATGATGATGATGAAGGTGATGATGATGAGGATGATGATGATGATATTCATTATGCTGATGGTGATGATGATTATGAGGATGAAGATGATGAATGATGATGATGATGATGATGATGATGATGATGATGATGATGATGATGTTGATCATGTTGATGGTGATGATGATGAGGATGATGATGATGATGTTCATGATGTTGATGGTGATGATGATGAGGATGATGATGATGATGAGGATGATGTTGATGGTGATGATTGTGATAATGATGATGATGATGAAGGTGATGAGGATGATGAGGATGATGATGATGTTCATGATGTTCATGTTGATGATGATGATGATGATGATGAGAATGATGAAGGTGATGATGATGATGAGGATGATGATGATGATGTTCATGATGTTGATGGTGATGTTGATGATGAGGATGATGTTCATGATGATGATGATGATCATGTTGTTGTTGATGATGATGATGATGATGATGTTGATGGCGATGATGATGATGAAGTTGAAGATGACTGTGATGATGATGATGACGATGAACATGATGTTGATGATGAAGGTGATGATGATGATGAGGATGATGATGACGATGTTCATGACGTTGATGGTGATGTTGATGATGAGGATGATGTTCATGATAGTGTTGATGATGAGGATGATGATGATGATGTTGATGGTGATGATGATGATGATGTTGATGATGGTGGTGATGATGATGATGATGATGATGTTGATGGTGATGATGATGATGAAGTTGAAGATGACTGTGATGATGATGATGATGATGAACATGATGTTGATGATGATGATGGTGGTGATGATGATGATGCTGATCATGATGTTGATGACGATGAACATGGCGATGTTGATGATGATGATCGACGATCATTGATCATGGTGATGATGATGATGATGATGAAGATGAATATGAAGATAATGAAGATGATGATGATGATGATGATGATGACGATAATGGTGATGATGATGAAGATGATGAGGAAGGTGATGATGATGATGATGTTGATGACGACGATGGTGATGATGATGTTCATGATGTTGATGGTGATGATGATGAGGATGATGAGGATGATGTTGATGATGGTGATGCTGATGAGGATGATGATGATGATGATGATGATGATGATGATGATGATGATGATGATGATGATGATGATGATGATGATGATGATGATGATGATGATGATGATGATGATGTTGATGGTGATGATGATGATGAGGATGATGATGATGATGTTCATGATGTTGATGGTGATGATGATGATGAGGATGATGTTGATGATGTTGATGCTGATGAGGATGATGATGATGATGTTGATGGTGATGATGATGATCATGTTGATGATGGTGATGATGATGATGATGAAGGTGATGATGGTGATGAGGATGAGGATGATGATGATGATTATGGGGATGATGATGATGAATGATGATGATGTTCATGATGATGATGATGATGATGATGATGATGATGATGATGTTGATGATGTTGATGGTGATGATGATGAGGATGATGAGGATGATGTTGATGATGTTGATGGTGATGATGATGATGATGATGACGGCAATGATGGCAATGGTGATGATGATGATGAAGGTGATGATGCTGATGAGGATGATGATGGTGATGATGAAGGTGATGAAGATGATGATGATGAAGAAGATGAAGATGATGTTGATGGTGATGGTGATGATGAGGACGAGGATGAGGATGATGATGTTCATGATGTTGTTGGAGATGATGATGATGAGGATGATTGTGATGATGATGATGAAGTTGATGATGATGAGGATGATGATGAGGATGTTCATTATGTTGATGGTGATGATGATTATGAGGATGATGATGATGAATGATGATGATGTTGATGATGTTGATGGTGATGATGATGATGATGATGATGATGATGATGTTCATGATGTTGATGGTGATGATGATGAGGATGATGATGAGGATGTTCATGATGTTGATGGTGATGATGATGATGATGGCAATGGTGATCATGATGATGATGATGATGGTGATGATGAAGGTGATGATGGTGATGATGACGATGATGAAGATGATGATGATGATGATGAGGACGATGATGACGATGATGTTCATGATGTTGATGGTGATGCTTATGATAAGGATGATGAAGGTGATGATGGTGACAATGACGCCAATGGTGATAATGTTGATGATGATGATGATGATGGCAATGATGGCAATGGTGATGATGACGATGATGATGGTGATGATGAAGGTGATGATGGTGAAGATGATGATGATGAAGATGAACATGATGAAGATGATAATGATGATCATGGCGATGTTGATGATGATGACGATGGTGATGATGATGTTGATGATGAGGAAGGTGATGATGATGATGAGGAAGATGATGATGATGATGACAACGATGGTGATGACGATGATGTTCATGATGATGACGACGACGATGGTGATGATGATGTTCATGATGTTGATGGTGATGATGATGTTCATGATGTTGATGGTGATGATGATCATCATGTTGATGATGATGATGATGATGATGGTGATGATGAAGATGATGATGACGATGAGGATGAGGATGATGATAATGATGATGGCAATGGGGATGATGATGATGATGAGGAAGGTGATGATGATGATGATGATGAAGATGAATATGAAGATAATGAAGATGATGATCATGTTGATGATGATGATGATGATGATGACAATGGTGATGATGATGAAGATGATGAGGAAGGTGATGATGATGATGATGTTGATGACGACGATGGTGATGATGATGTTCATGATGTTGATGGTGATGATGATGATCATGAAGTTGAAGATGATGATCATGTTAATGATGATGATGATGATGATGATGAAGTTGAAGATGATGAAGATGAAGATGATGATGAACACTATTTTTGGTTTTACCAATCGCGCACGCGAGTTGTGTTCACATAATGGGCACGCGTTTTGTTTCTATATAACCCGTACGTGTTTTGTTTAGTTAAATCGTGCTCGCGTATTGTTTAAATTCAAAAATTTATTCCCTCCAAATGATAAGGCCGAGCCTCCACCCATGCTTTCGTGGAATTCCTATGCCTATGTGTCTGCTTTGTACTTTGCTTCGGATTCAGCATGCATGTGCCTTGGAGTATGATCAACCATGGCTAATTCAACATTATATCCAAATTTTCAATATGCTTGTGTTTAGCGGTTCGTCTGATTATGCTGCACACCTCCATTTTTTATGAGATTTTAGAAACAGATATGTTTTTTTTTGCAGATTCTAAATATGTAAATTTTAACAAGAATACATAATTTTTTCTATTTTTTTCTTATTTATCTTTTGTCATCACTCCTCAACTCAAAAAAAACACTGGTAGTGTTTCGTCCATATCTCTTTCGTTTCTCAACCATTTAAAAAAAAATTGTATGGTGCCCTAAAGAACACCAATCTCTACATTTTATAAAAAACCCATTTCCAAATAATTGCATTAAGACATTCAAACCCTGCACCCACAAATGATGTACCGTTTTCGAGGTTTGATCTCTTAGATAATTAAAAAAAAATTTAAAAATATTATTTTTATTATTGGAAAAATAGTCGTGCACTAGTCCTATATATTCTCTATATGCATACCGGTTTTCGTAAGTTTATTCCATCATTTAGACACTCAGACACTGCACCCACAAAAACATATACCTTATAATTTGTCACAAAAATAAAAAGTGCCCGTTAAAATTTATCTAACTTTAGATAGTTAACAACATTTTCAATAGAAAAAAAAATATATATATTTGGAAAGGTCATTCAATTTCCTACATTTCTTGTTTTTTACTGATCGCAAGATTCATTGTGTAAGTGTCTCAAAATATCCATGCAAGTTGATGGATGTCTATTTTTTCAGTTTTGTATTGCATTTAACGTGCCAAAAGAGACCCTCAACTTCTTGCACACACCCATAACAAGTGTATTTTTTTGAAGTATTAAAATATATTCAAATGCATAATGTAGTAAACCTAACAAAATAAAAACCTTTCTTAAAAATCCACATTAAATGTACAAAGTTCAAACTAACCAAGAGGTGGAAAATTGAATGGTCTATATGGATATGCTTCAACTCGAAGGAATAATTGACCAACCAATCATTGATTCCTTTGAAGCACTATTGATGATTCTCAGCTAAGAACTCATAATTTGCATAACTCAAGTAAATAAAACTCAAGAAGTTGTAGCATACCCTTCAATTCACGAGCTTCATTATTTCACTGAACAAAAGAACTTCTACTACCTTCTCTTATTTTTCATTTTCCTTGTATCACTATCAGTTTCAGTTTCACTCTCGGGATGAGAAGAAATCTTGGTCTTAGTCCTTTTTTTCTTTCTCGCATCGTGGTTTTCACTTCCATGTTCACTCTCAGAAGCATAAGAAATCCTAGTATTTTTTTTTGTTCTTTTTTTCTAACTCTCTCTTTTACTCTCACTCTCATAGATTTGATCTGAAATAAGAAATCTAAAGAACATTCATTTAGTCTCATGGGAAAGAGAGCTCTAAGTCTTTCTAGATTTCAGTTTTCATTAATATTGTTTACCAAGGTCTAATTTTCCAAAGGCTATAATCTCATGAATTTACAAACTAGAGCTAATGTTCTTATATACAAAACGTTCTTTGCTAGCATAGTTGGATAGATCATGATGTTAGGATTTGAATATGTTTTCCAGACCTTTCTTTTCTTGGAGGGATGTGGATGATTCTCTTTGTTGGCTAGTGGTTGTTAAGCATTTATGGATGAACTTAATTTAATGTCACTCGTTCCAGGATTGCAACAATGCAACCCATAACAAAGACTTCAAGTTTGAAGGAAAAAAATTATAGGCTATGTAGAAAAGTAGTACACATTGGGGCTTATTAGGGGATTAATTTCCAAAGATACTTGTAAGCTACTCAATGAACTACTATTTACTCAAGGAGATATTTTAAGTAGCTGGTAAAATAATGAAATTAAAATCCCAAGCATCAATCAAAACCACATTTTAGATTAAGAGTTGTATAATGTGTACCAATCTAAATAGAGACCATTTTGTTAATTTGGGTAAAATACAAAATAATTCCAAATGTTATTAAAACAAATAGATATGGATACCAATATTAAATATATCACTGTGTTGAAAATGCAACCTCAAATTTTAACATAAACAATTTAAGAATTCTGGAAATAAGATTCAATCTTTTCCATGGTGAATCTTATATGCACATAACGTGCACGCGATTTATATGCACATAACGCGCTCGCGTTTTAATTCTATATAACGCGCACGTGTTTTGTTTAGTTAAATCGCGCTCGCGTATTATTTAAATTCAAAAATTTATTCCCTCCAAATGATAAGGCCGAGCCTCCACCCATGCTTTCATTGAATTCCTATGCCTATGTGTCTGCTTTGTACTTTGCTTCAGATTCAACATGCCTATGCCTTGGAGTATGATAAACCATGGCAAATTCATCATTATATCCATATTTTCAATATGCTCGTGTTTAGTGGTTCGTTTGATTATACTGCACACCTCCATTTTTTATGAGATTTTAGAAACAGATATGGTTTTTTTTGCAGATTCTAAATATGTAAATTTTAACAAGAATACATAATTTTTTCTATTTTTTTCTTATTTATCTTCTGTCATTACTCCTCAACACAAAAACACACTGGTAGTGTTTCGTCCATATCTCTTTCGTTTCTCAACCATTTAAAAAAAAAATTGTATGGTGCACTAAAGAACACCAACCTCTATATGCTATAAAAAACCCATTTCCAAATAATTGCATTAAGACATTCAAATGCTGCACCCACAATTGACGTACCATTTTCAAGGTTTGATCTCTTAGATAATTAAAAAAAAATAAAAAAATTATTTATATTATTGGAAAAATAGTTGTGCACTAGTCCTATATGTTCTCTATACGTATACCGGTTTTCGTAAGTTTATTCCATCATTTAGACACTCAGACGCTGCACCCACAAAAACATATACCTTATAATTTGTCCAAAAAATAAAAAGTGCCCATTAAAATTTATCTAACTTTAGATAGTTAACAGCATTTTCAATAGAAAAAAAATATATATATTTGGAAAGGTCATTCAATTTCCTACATTTCTTGTTTTTAACTGATCGCAAGATTCATTGTGTAAGTGTCTCAAAATATCAATGCAAGTTGATGGATGCCTGTTTTTTCAGTTTTGTATTGCATCTAACGTGCCAAAAGAGACCCTCAACTTCTTGCACACACCCATCCATATCTTCATTGGATGCAAAGGGCATGAGGGTTGCATTTGTAAATGGCCAAGTCCTCATGTGGCCAATAGGAAAGACTATTGATGATGCAATAGTGATTGGAGAACAAGAAGGAGGCTTATACAAACTGAAGGGCCATCCAGAACAAGATATGGTCCATGAGACAGTAGGGCCAAATGAACTTTAGCACAGAAGGCTTGCACATGTGCATTACAGAGCACTACCACTTGCAAGCAAATCTGTTGAAGGTCTTCTAGAAATTCAAGCAAAACATGAAGGGGTCAGCAAAGGATATGCGAAAGGAAAGAACACAAAGAAGACATTTCCAAGTAGCGAAAGCAAAGCAAAAGGAATCTTGGAAATCATCCACTCCGATGTATGCGGACCAATGTCATCAAGTTCACTAAGCGGGTATGTATACTATGTCTCTTTCATTGATGACTTTTCTAAGAATACATGGATTTACTTCATCAAGAACAAAGATGGAGTTTTTAGCAAGTTCAAGGAATTCAAATCCTTGATCGAGAACCACACAGAAAAAAAGATCAAGACCTTTCGATCAGATAATGGCAGAGAATTCACATTAAATGAATTCAAAGACTTATGCAAAGAATTGGGGATTAAGAGGGAGTTGTCCACTCCTTATAATCCACAACAGAATGGGGTTGCATAAAGGAAGAATAGAACCATCATGGAAGCTGGAAGAGCAATGCTTCATGATTAAGATCTTCCTATGCATCTATGGGCAGAAGCAGCCAGAACAACGGTGTATGTACAGAACCATACTCCACATAGAGTACTTGAGAACAATACTCCTAAAGAAGTTTTCTCCGGCAAGAAACCAAAAGTCATCCATCTAAGAATATTTGGCTATCCAGTGTACATACACATTCCAAAAGAGAAGAGAACAAAACTAGATCCTTCAGGAAAGAAGGGTATATTTATGGGATACTCTGAAACCTCGAAGGCTTACAGAATATATTTCCTAGGATACAAGAAGATCGACATCAATAGGGATGTAACATTTGATGAAGACACAACTTACAACAAATCCAGAAAGAGACCTGCTGAAGATACTGAAGAAGCAAAAGCACCCAGAATTCATGATACAACCATGAATGAAGAAATTCAAGAAGAAGATCGAGGATTTGAAGAACCACAAAGACCTGTAGATCCACCTCAGGAGAAGAATCCTCACAAGAGGAAACCTGCTTGGGTACGAGAAATTATCCAAGGTGTGAAAAGATACGGGGCTCTAGAAGAGAATCACAGAGAAAGAAAGAGAACCAGATCTTGTTCCGGATATGTAGCTTTACTATGTGATGTTATCAATAAAGAACCTTTCAACTATGAAGAAGCCACAGAACATAGTATCAATTAATCATGAAGAATGACATTTGGGATGTTGTCGCAAGACCAGAAGGGAAGTCGGTTGTAACTTCCAAATGGATCTACAAGATCAAGCATGCTGCAGATGGTAGCATAGAGAAATATAAGGAAAGATTTGTGGCTCGTGGTTTCTCACAGAAAGAAGGAATAGATTATGAAGAAACCTTTGCACCTATAGCCAGATACACTTCCATCAGATCAATACTTGCTTTGGCTGCAGTAATGAAATGGAAGATACACCAAATGGATGTCAAGACTGCTTTCTTGAATGGTGTAGTGGAAGAGGAAGTATATGTAGAACAGCCACTCGGTTTTGAGACACATGACAGGGAGTCTCATGTGTGCAAATTGAAGAAAGACCTGTATAGTTTGAACCAAGCACCCAGGACAGGGTACGACAGAATTGATAGCTTTCTATCCAGTTTGGGCTTTACCAAGAGTAAAGCAGATTCCAACCTTTACTACAATGTTGAAGATGGAAACCCAGTGATGCTTCTACTATATGTGGATGATATGTTTGTAATAGGTATGGATGGGTTGATTGCTGATACGAAGAGAAAGCTTGCTGCCGAGTTCGAAATGAAGGACTTGGGTATGATGCATTATTTTCTAGGCATGGAGGTGTGGCAGAGTGCGGATGGAATCTCCCTTGGACAAGGGAAGTATGCAGTAGAGATCCTAAAGAGGTTTGGGATGATGGACTGCAAAGCCATGGAGACACCTATGGCATCGAACCTGAAGCTATTGAGTGATGCTTCATCAGAGGCAGTTGATGCTACGATGTATTGTCAGATGATTGGGTCCTTGATGTACCTGATGAACACGAGACCATATATTTTCTTTGCTGTGAACACCTTGAGGTAGTTCTTGATAGATCCAAGACATGTTAACTTGATTGTTGCAAAGCACATTCTGAGGTACCTAAGGGGTACAATTGATTATGGGCTCAAGTATGAGGCAAATAAAAAGATTAACTTGGAGGGTTATGTTGATTCAGAATGGGCAGGTAGTGCCATCGATAGGAAGAGCACTTGAGGATGTTGCTTTAGTATGGGATTAGGTGTGATCTCTTGGTTTAGCAGGAAGCAATCCTGTGTGGCACTGAGTATAGCTAAAGCAGAGCATGTCGCAACTTGTTCAACTAGTTGTGAGGCAGTATGGCTACGGAAGCTACTGTCTGATTTATTTGATCTTTAGATGGATGCTACTTATATACATTGTGAAAACCAGAGTTACGTAAAGTTGTCAGAGAATCTAGTGTTTCATGACAAGTCGAAGCATATCGAGATCAAGTATCACTATATCAAGGATATGGTGTAGAAGGGAGCAACGAAGCTCCAGTATGTTGCGACGGAGGAACAGATAGCTGATGTGTTGATGAAGCCATTGGCTAGGGTGAAGTTCGAGTACTTCAGGGAGAAGCTTAGTGTTCTCTAGATCAAGGTTTCCTCCAAGGGAAAATGATGAGACCCATAGCCATTCTAACATGGTGAGATGATTGGTTCCTTCCATGGTTAAATGTAAGGGCTGAGCCATTCTGTCATGGTGAGAGGATTGGTTCCTTCTAGGTCAGATATGAGTGCTGAATCCATAGCCATTCTGATGAGTAGGTTAGATGTAAGGGCTAAACCATTATGTCATGGTGAGAGGATTGGTTTCTTCCATGTCAGATGTGAGTGCTGGCCATTCTGACGAGTAGGTCAGATGTAAGGGCAACTGCCATTCTATGGGAGAATGGAGGCACCTATTCAGTTATCAGGTACCTCAGTCTGGGATTGGGGGCCATTCTGATATGATTGTAAGATTGTTTCCTACAAGATCAGATGTGAGTGCATGCCTTTTCGAACATGCATGTTGGATTGGTTGCTCGCATGTGTCAAATGTAAGTGCAGAACCTTTCCTGATCATTGGTTGAATGGATGTAAGTGCTGGGGCTTTCCTGATCATTGGTTGAACGGATGTAAGTACAGAGCCTTTCTGATCATTGGTTGAACAGATGTAAGTGCAGAGCCTTTTGGCATGGATGATTGGTTCCTTGCATGGCCAACTGTAAGTGCTGAGCCATTCCGATCATTGGTTGAATGGATGTGAATGCTGGGCCTTTCTGACAGGGTTGTGAGCTATGTTACCACATGGTCAGATGTGAGTGTTGGGCATTGCCTTTCTGATATGATGATAGGATTAGTTTCTAAATGATCAGATGTAAGTGCTAGGTGGGCCATTCTGACTTAAGTGTCAGATATAAGCACTGAAGAAGACCTACATGGTGGCTAGGCCTACATCCAGCATGAAAAAGGGCTGGCTCTGTAGAACTTCCTATGACGAGAAGAATCATGAGATAGCAGCTGTGAAGATTCAGTGTTGATGATCCAGTAAAGATGATCCAGATCGAGGGATGATCCAGATCTAGAGATGATGCTCTAGAGATGATCCAGATCGAGTAATGATCTAGCATTAGAGAGAATTTGAGGTCAAAAAAGGGCCTCCTAAGAGATGTACTATAAAAATACAAGATATATTAAAATATTATGAGTTAGGGGTTTTTTGGGGTAGGTATATATGACAACTCACCTCCTACACTACTTTTTATACACAATATAAATAACCATGGTTGAGTTACTTTTCTAAATTGACTATAAATAAAATTAATAAAATAACTCTACAATTATGTGACTAAAATTTCATTGTAAATTCCCAAAGAATTATTGTTCTTTACCATTTATTATTTGTCTTGAACTTGTAAATGAAATTAAACAAAAAAATATTTTTAGGAGTTATTTTTTTAATTTATGTTGACATTTTATATTACTACATTTCTCATCAATTTAATTTTAATGTTTTTAATGTGATATAATTGAGATTTATTTAAATGTAAAATTTTATCAATATTATTATAATATTTATTGCATTATTAGAATAAATTAATATCAAAATCATAAATTTTTTTTTTATATATTCATTTTATTGTAAATGAATGTTATAGATAAATCTCTTATAGAAAATAATATAAGACTTAATTTATTCTTAAATAAATTATTAAAAAATAATTTATACATAATGAAAATATGTGATATTAGTATATAAGATTTTAATGTATATTGTTTTTAACAATAAAAATGTTACTAGTAAATAATATATATTATTAACTCAATAAAATGTGTATAAATTCTTTTAATTTATTAGTTGATTTTAATGTTTATTAATTTTTAGCAATAAAAAAGTCGTGAATAAATAATATATCATATTAATTAATAAGTAAATGGTGGTGCATAAATTCTTTTAATTTATTTGTTGAAGCATAAATTATTTTAATATTTTTTTATAGACGAAAATAAATTATTAAAAAAAATTTATACATTTTGAAAATATTTTTATAATATAAATATTTATCTAAGAAAATTATTTCCACTCTTTGCAACTAAAAAAATCATAAATACAAAATATACATAAATATAAATGGCTTAATTAATTTTTTAATCATTAAAATTTTAAAATATTTTTATTATTAAAACTAACATGATAAAATTTATTATAATTATTATCATAATGAAATTATTATTAATTAAGATTTAACAAGTTATAACAACATACTTTTTATATTATTCTATAAAATTATGTATTAAAAAATTATAATATTTTTTTTTGTCAAAAAAAATTCATAATAAAGTTATAATCATATAAACATTGATCATATCAACATGTTGTTTTAAAGATTCAAACATAATATAAATGAATGCGTATAATTCAATATATATATATATA
>LPNX010395937.1:27662-188910 GCA_001517045.1 Pseudotsuga menziesii
AAAAAATGTGGCAAATAAGCATTCTTAACTCATGCAATGCCACCTCAACCATGGGGGATGATGTCATCTACTAGAATGTAATTGGTTGATTTTTATAGTACATTTTGGTCCTTTTGAGGCCCATTTTTGACATCAAATTCTCTCTAATGATCCAGTGACGATGATCCAGATCGAGTGATGATCCAGATACAAAGATGAAGATGACTTGAAGACGAAGATGACTTGAAGATGCAAATGATGAGATGATCCAGAGAAGAAGACCAGTGATGAAAATTGTGTCAAGAGAATACCTTCCTAGTTAAGAGGGAGTGTTGATGTAATTGTAACTTTGGAATGTATTCACTTGTATTTCTTATCTATTGTAACCCGATGTTTATTCCAGGATGTACTTGTGTCATTTCATGCCCCGATGTTCCGATCGGTAAGATCTATAATGTAAACACGTCATGTCAAGTTATTGTGGGTAACCTTCCTATTGTCTAAGGGTTAAAGTCCCCACAGTTCTAAGGCACTAGGGTTATTAGACTCACCTAGTGAACTCGGCCCTAGTAGGGTTTTAGTCATGTTGGGAATTAGTATAAATAGAGAGGTGATCTCTCTATTTATCACACAACTCATCCACACTCAGTTGTAGCGCATAGCTGAGGAAGAGAAAGACACTGGGGCAAGAAGAAAGAGGTTATTGCTGTCGGGAGATCATCTTACTATTTTTGGGTTTCAATTTAGTGCTGAGTCTATCTCTAAGGAAGTTGTGGGGTTTTCTCCATTTACGGTTTCCTTGAGGAAAAACACTGTGTTCATTGTCTCTTGTGTTTGATTGCTATGCTTGTTGTTCTCTCAGTTAAAGATCCTAATGAAATGCTAGATTAATGTTTAAAATATAACAACAAATTATGTGAACAAATATACAGCTGGAGTCCCATGACACCCAGATTCGCATATTCCGACGATTGATGTTGATAACATTGATGCAGCAGTCAATGTTGCATATGCCTTTGGTGCTTCACTATTAGCTGTAAGAACTTTATTTTTTAATTTGCCATCGTTATTTACATATTTATAGTAGAGATTACAAGATTCAATACGTCATAATATGGATACAATATGTTTTATGCAAGGTGGAAAGGATGAGTTTGTGGAATCCCAGCCAAGTCCCTCGCATGTAGAGGAAGATTCCCAGACACAGATATTATTTTAATTATGCTTTTAATAATTCAACATGTATGCTTTTAATTACTAGAAATTTTCTAATTGTATCTTTATGTTATGTTATGTAGCATGATATCTATTCCAGTCGAACGACTTTTTTGATTGGTGACTCGCCTATCCCCCCAGGTACATGTATGTTTCGCTTTCTTTGAAAAAATAATTTTTCATCCATGTTTTATATGTCTCATTTTCTTTGTATTATCTGACATTGACATATGTTACTTTATGCAGGAATCTATTGAGCCAATGGGGCTTGAAGAGCACCAAGACCAGGTTGTTGGTAAGCCACCTCTACCCCCCCACGTACATGTATGTTTCGCTTTCTTTGAAAACATCATTTTCCATCCATGTAGTATATGTCTCGTTTTATTTGTATTTGTTGACATTGACATATGTTACTTTATGCATGCATCTAGTGAGCCAGTGGTGCTTGAAGAGCACCAAATCTAGGTTGGTGGTGACCCACCTATCCCTCCCTAGGTACATGTATGTTTCGTTTTCTTTGAAAACATCGCACTCCATCCATGTAGTATATATGTATTGTTTTATTTTTATTATCTGACATTGACATATGTTACTTTATGTAGGCTTCTAGTGAGGCAACAGTGCTTGAAGAGCACCAAATCATTGTTGTTGGTGACCCACGTATGCCCCCCCATGAGGTACATTTATGTCTTGCTTTCTTTTAATTGTACTTTTAGTCATTCAACATGTATTTTTTTAATTATTTGAAATTGTCTAATTGTATCTTTATCCTTTTGTAAGTAGGAACATAATTTTGATTATGTTGTCCACTGAGCGGCCTTCTTCGCTAATGCATATAGAAGTCCTTCTATCCCATTGTCAGTTGTTCCACCCACCAGTTACACACCTCTTCACGACCCCTAGGTATATTTATATATGGCTTATCTTGCTTATATTTATTTTTGTACATGCAAGTATATTTTTCCTTGTTGCCCCCTTTGATATGCTGACATTGACATATATATTATTTTATCCATCTTGATAGTGAGCGGGTGGTGCTTGAAAAGCACCAAATCGGGGTCGTCTCTCATCCACCTCTCCCCCCCAAGGTACATGTATGTCTCGCTTTCTTTGAAAAAGTCATTGTACCTCCATGTAGTATAGTCACTATTTGTACATGCAAGTATGTTTTTTGTGCACCCATTGATTTGTTGACATTGACATATATATATATATTTATGCAGCTTGATAGTGAGCAAGTGGTGGTTGAAGAGCACCCAATCGGGGTCGTTGCTAGTGAGGCACCATCACTTACACCACAACCCACCATAACTTACTGGCATAAATTAAGTAAAAATGTTATATTGGTTTGGAATTTGAAAAAATGTACATAGAATTTTCATAGGTTGGTAAACTAACTTACAAATTTTGGCTTGTCTGTAGTCTCTGCAAATGAGATCTGTCCCTCTTGTTCAGTGTTGGGGATGACCACTGAGCAGCCAGAGAAGAAAGATAAACTCTCACAAGACATTGACAGTGGCAGTGAAAAGGGGGATAAATAGAATTAATGTATAGGGGGGGTACATACATGCAATGTTTTTTTTGTATACACACAAATGTACAATTTGATCCACTATTTTGTATTATGGCCATGTGGCATACCAATTTTTAAAACATTATTTGTATGTATATAATATAAATAAAGATTCAAATTTATATATATGGTTGACTTGATTTTGGAACATGATATTTATTATATGCCTTTCAAATATGTTTACCTATGTCTTTCCTTAAGCATGTCTTTAATTAAAATGATAATGTGTGGTTCACCTATGTGATATTATGATATTATAGACCTTATCATGACATATCCTACTAACTGTTTGAATATTTCCAATACTTCAAGGAAGAATTTATGACTGATCCAACTAAGATCAAGTAACCATTAAGTAAGCCATGGGAGATAATCACTAGACACCACATCATAAGTTGTTTAGGACATCCTACAGAGATAATCAAAACTTCATACAAGACCAAGACAAATCAATTGTATCAATGAAAATTAGAAATATATATATATATATATATATATATATATATATATAACTTTCTAAATTCCATACACTAACATCATGACATCATAACAACATATCCATACCACTAACATCATAACATCGTACATGTGTTTCTACTTCTAAGTCATGCATGCATGTGAACTTCCACTTGTGATCCTTGTTCAACCCTATTCATTTTGTGTCATGTATGTGCATAGCCTAGGTATATGGCCTTTTCGTTTCTACTTAAATGATACTGACCAATCTAATGATCTAAACCTAAAGAGTTCATGAAACCCTAGTTTTATCATAACCATACCATAAACTACCTAAATTCCATACACTAACATAATAACATCATACCATACCATCATGCCATACCAATCCACTAACATCATAACATCATACCATACCATACCACTAACATCATAACATCATACCATACCATACCATA
Organism: Pseudotsuga menziesii; assembly: GCA_001517045.1. NCBI lineage: Eukaryota > Viridiplantae > Streptophyta > Pinopsida > Pinales > Pinaceae > Pseudotsuga > Pseudotsuga menziesii. Next base: position 31,344 of record LPNX010395937.1, read on the forward strand.
CTAACATCATAACATCACAACCATACCATGTACACCATCCTAGAATACCCTAGAACCTTACCCTACCATCTTTACCTCAAACAACAAATTCTGAGTTTAAATCATTTATTTACTATTGCTTTTTAAACAAAATCTGAAGTTTGTTAAAATGATTATCATGAAGGTGCATTGATTGGACATAAAAGGTAAGTCATAAGTCCATCGAATATCATACATTGGTGCTTGAAACTCGCTACAAAACACATACAAATCTGAACTCTATACTGATGATTTCAATTGACAATGGGATTAAATTGTTCACATAAGTATCTTAATTTTTCCCTATTCATTTTGTTTCATGTATGTGCATAGCCTAGGTATATGGTCATAAAACCCTAGTTCCATCTCATAACTTCTCAACCCTAGTTATAGCATGCAATTTGTAGTCCATGAGATCCTAGTTGGTTTTCAATTTGTTCATGTACCTGTGTTTCTAGTTCCATCTCATAACTTGTAAAGAGGTCATAAAACCATAGTTCCATCTCATAACTTGTAAATAGGTCATAAAACCAATCTAATGATATAAAACCGTAGTTCTGTGCATAGCCTAAGTATATGGTCATAAAACCTAGTTCCATCTCAGAACTTCTCAACCCTAGTTATAGCATGCAATTTGTAGTTCATGAAACCCTAGTTTGTTTTCAATTTGTACATGTACATGTGTTTCTAGTTCCATCTCATAACTTGTAATGAGGTCATAAAACCATAGTTCCATCTCATAACTTGTAATTAGGTCATAAAACCAATGTAATGATATAAAACCCTAGTTATGTGCATAACCTAGGTATATGGTCATAAAAGCCTAGTTCCATCTCACAACTTCTCAACCCTAGTTATAGCATGCAATTTGTAGTTCATGAAACCCTAGTTGGTTTTCAATTTGTACATTTACATAACTTGTAAAGAGGTCATAAAACCCTAGTTCCATATCATAACTTGTAAATAGGTCATAAAACCAATCTAATGATGTAAAACCCTAGTTGTGTGCATAGCCTAGGTATATGGTCATAAAACCCTAGTTCCATCTCATAAATTCTCAACCCTACTTATACAATGCAATTTGTAGTTCATGAAACCCTAGTTGGTTTACAATTTGTACATGTACATGTGTTTTTAGTTCCATCTCATAACTTGTAAAGAGGTCATAAAACCCTAGCTCCATCTCATAACTTGTAAATAGGTCATAAAACCAAACTAATGATATAAAACCCTAGTAATGTGCATAGCCTAGGTATATGGTCATAAAACCCTAATTCCATCTCATAACTTCTCAACCCTAGTTATAGCATGCAATTTGTAGTTCATGAAACCCTAGTTTTTTTTCAATTTATACATGTACATGTGTTTCTAATTCCATCTCATAACTTGTAAAGACGTCATAAAACCCTAGTTCCATCTCATAACTTGTAAATAGGTCATAAAACTAATCTAATGATATAAACTTAAATAGGCCATATAAACCTTAGTTGGTTTTGCTTGTTATTCATGTACATGTGTTTCTACTTCTAAGTCATGCAAGCATGTGAACTTCCACTTGTGTTCTATGTTCAACCCTATTCATTTTGTTTCATGTATATGCATAGCCTAGGTATATGGACTTTTGGTTTCTAATTAAATGATACTAACCAATCTAATTTGATCTTCAAACCTAAAGAGGTCATAAAACCCAAGTTTGTAGTTCCATGTCTCAATTTGTGAACCCTAGTTTTATTATACGGGTTGTTGGCTTATACTTTAGTATGAGAATAATATAGCCTGTGATCTCTAGGACAATATGGGAACCCTGTTAGTTTTTCAACATTTAAGCTAGCATTATATGGATCTTTAACTGAGAGAACAACAAGCACAGCAATCAAACACAAGAGACAATGAACACAATGTTTTTCCTTGGGGAAACCATAAATGGAGAAAACCCCGCAACATCCTCAGAGATAGAATCAGCACAAAAGGTAAAACCCCAAAATAGTAAGATGCACTCTCAACAGTAGTAACCTTCTTCTTCTCTAGCCCCAACGTCTTCTCCTTCCTCAACTATGAGCTACACTTGAGTGTGTATGTGATGTGTGCTAAATAGAGAGTCAAACTCTCTATTTATACTAATCCCGACATGACTAAAACCCTACTAGGGTCGACCTCTACTAGTAGAGTCTAATAACCCTAGTGCCCCAAAACTGCAAGGACTTTAACCCTTAGACAATCGGAGGGTTACCCACAATGACTTGACATGACTTGTTTACATTATTGATTCTCCTGATTGGAACATCGAGGCATGACATGATAACATCCTGGAATAAACATCGGGTTACAATAGATAAGAAATACAAGTGAATACATTTCGAAGTTACAATTACATCAACAAACCCTACCAACACAGGAAGGATCGATGGTTTTGCAGAGTTGACCCACCAATGCAAGAGTTGCATTAAAGGAAACTGAGCAAAACCCTAGTTTACGAAATCAATGCACAATGAAGTCACTGGGCCATGAAAACATGAGGGAGCAGTCCACCTAGAGGTAATCACATGCCAGGAGACCAGCAGAGTTGACGGTTCTTTGAGCCAACCTCCGATTTCCGAGTTATGTCGAGTTGAAAGTCGCATGAAAATGTTGTTCATAGATACTTGGTTACTTTCAGTTCGGGAGCAAAAAGACAAATGGAGCAGCATAATTGCATGTCATTGGCTCCTGCAAGTGTGTATGGGCAAGGCCAATATGGAAACCCTACCAAAAAAGGCATGATTGAGGGTTTTGTAGAGTTGACCCACCAATGTAAGAGTTGAAAGAGTTGACCCAACAATGTAATTAAATGTACATTAATATAAAAAACATCAAAAAAGTAAATTGCAACAACTCGAGAGCATGTTATTTTCTGATTTCTATTTATTGGTGTCTAAAGTTGGCACCTCCAATGTGCCATAGATGGTGTTTGTATCCTAGGAACACGAAAAGCTAAACATTAGTACTCTCATAAGAAAATAAATAGAAACCAATGAAAATGTGCAAACATGATTTATAGATAACTCACCTGAGGTTGTATGATCGTGTTAATAGTGTCTAGTATCCTCCAAATAATATTATGTCTATGAATGGTATCCGTCAATAATATGTTTATTACATTGGGAATAAACTAAGGCCAAATAATTGAAATTGTTCTTCAGCATGCACTTTAAAGTTTAAATAATGCACCTGACAATCTAGCCACACTGGACAATCTAGTAACACTTGACAATACACTCAGTCGAGTAGGAAATTTGGATCATCTCTCTTGCCGATGGTGTCCATCAATATTTCGTGCTTTATATGAGGTAGAATGTATCGTACATGTGACCTATTTTTGTTCGAAAGTGTGTGTAGCTTGATGTTTATACCAACTACTAGGTTGGTGAAGTCGTATACAATAGCTCCTGGTCTATAATCCCAATATACATACCCACCCTTCCTTTTCTATTATGCTGCTAGTGTCAAGTAATCCCCTTTTATAACCATTGATCCAGTTGGGAATTCAATATTTTTGTCATCTCTAACAGGTTTGAGAATGGTTTATTCCCCTATAAGCAGCATGACAACAAATAGTCAAAACCCCATTCATTATTTTTTGGGGAAACCACAATCTTACCTGTGAAAGGAAATAGGTCAAGTTAATAGTACATTTTTTAAATAAGGTCTTGCATTTCTAATTTCTACATAAATTAAATTCTACTTAGGTCGAGTTAACAATACATGCATTAAATTTCTAATTTAGGTACCACTAATATACTTTTTTGTACCTGCTTGTATGAGATCCAATATGTGATCATAGTCTGTTGAAATATGTTTCTGATCATCTTCCAAATGGTATATTTCATTAACCCCCTTGAAATCAGTGCCAAGTGTGACTTGATCCCATGTATCAGTTGTATATGTATACTCACAATCATCCCATTCAACAATGCTACATGAAGTGTAAAAGCAAGCCTTCAATCTTGTCCAAATTTGTAGGGCCGAGTTGTTTGAGATTCTAATTGAATGAAACTATTGAATTCCATGCAATTTGTTCACCTGATGTGTTTGGGATCGGTCCACATTTGTCACCTCCCAGAATATTCTCCACACTAGGTGTTTCATTTTTTCTTATTCTCCCATGACAGATGCACACCATTTAACTATAGATGCAACGTCTCGAAGGTGAGAAACTGTAAACTTCATCTCTTCCTTTCGAAGGGAATATTTTATACATGCACCAGCACCATTGTGCTCTCCTTTTCCATGACCAATTTCAAAGTAGTTCCATATATGTGAAACCTTGTATTTTATGTGCAACAAACACAACCATTGAATTACACATGCATTCTTGAACTGTCCAGCACAACCATATGACCAAATCAAATGATGATAAAATGGTATATCCATAGCTATCACATGATCATAGAATAATTTAACACAATTTTGCACATAATGGAGGTCATGAGTTCGGTCGTCACTTATGTAGAAGTGGCTTTCTTTCAGTATCACACATTTCTCTTCATTGCTATCTGGCCCATGTCGATATGTGATATGGACCATTATGCTCACTTGCTTTGAGTTATAGTATTGGATTTGTATTTCATTTTGTGGTTTTAGGGTGTAATTTTCCACAAAGTCAAACACTGATAGTATTGTTCCGAGAGGGAAGGTGTCTCAACATTCTGAATTGCTCATCTTGTGACTGTGACATATTTACATGTTGAATTTACTGTTGGATATTTCCATGAAATCTGAAATAAAATAACATACTTGCACCTGGTGTAAAAAAATAAACAGTGTTATAAAACAACATAAAAAGATGTACATGAAGTCACCAACTTAATGTACATGAAGTCACCAATTTAATCTTCCTGCTTTCTTTCCCATCATGTAGCTGATATGTCTCATACTGACAGTTCTAATTCTTGATGATAGCATTCCCAAATGATTGATCTTCACTCTCATGGATGCAATCAAACCATAATGATAACCCTCCACAATTGTTGCAAGAACCCTCTACACATTGTTTTAAGTAATGTATCTTCCCATCTTGCCTTAGACACATCATGCTATGGATGAAATATTTGGATGACATTGGTGGTACTGTACTTGAGAATTCCTACACATGGTTAGGATGCAAAAAACGATGTATATGTGCAACTGTATGATAATATAGATCAAACTCTATGTGGTATCGACAACAACAAATTTTCCGGATGGTATTTATTTTAACATACCAAGGCTTTCATTTTTCAAAAGATCTTTGTCTGAGCCTTAGCTCTACATGGGAAACTTTAAACATCTTGAACAATTTAGTTTGTGTCATGTCAAGAAATTTTTTAACATGAGGTTCATTGTTCATAGAAACTCTATAGTGTTTTAACACATCCTTTGTGTTAGAAGAAGGCCTAGTGTTATCATGCCAAAACATGTGCACTAGTCTCTTCATTGCTTTGACCAACTTCATGTCTTTGCAGGGAAACCTACTACTAAATGCCCATAATGTTTCCATTTGTCCCTCTACATCAAGGCTGTCTCTTCTTACTAAATATTTTTTAAGTGTCTATGGATGTAAAGGCACAATTTGTGATGTGCATTTAAGTAAACATCGTTGTCTTGTGGATCTACATGCAATTGATTCATCCAATACGCGGTGAGCCACATTATAGTCCCTGTGAACGAGTTTTTTTACCAATGGATGTGAATGCAACAACAATATATTTAACAATGTGATTACTTGATTCGATATTCTTCAATGTTCTTATTCCTAACTTTCTTTTAATAGTTTCCATATTTCTAGATTTAAGCAAAGATAAAAACAATTGGCATTTACTAGCTTCCGATTTGTTATCAATTTTTTTTTCATTATTTGAGAACAATGACGAAGGATAGTGTGTTTATCTACCTTATATTCCATGGGATTCAATTCATTCTCATCCACTTGTATGTGTTTAGGAGTTCTCTTTCATTTTGATGTGATATTTCTTGCCGTTTGAAATGATGGAGTGATGTTTACATCCACTACAGGCTGAAAACTTCGATTAGGAGATTGAGCCACTTGGCATGGTTGTTGTGAAGTCACATTTGCACAGTAAGTAAGTAAGATAATTGTTGAACTATTCACAAGATTATTCTCTTAATAATGGACCAAGAATATTGTCTCCCCTATAACCAACTTCCTTTAATGTTGCATCATCTTCCTCAGCCTCTACGTTAGGTATCTGTTGAGTGGGAATTGAAACTATTTGCTCATTCAATGAATGTTGACAATTTCTTGAATCTTCCCTCTTCTTTTATTTTTTATTTTCAGCTTCTTCCAGTGTAAGCACCTTCCTCACTAACTTTCAACCTCTATTATGTACATTCCCCAATGAAATTCACCCAAACTTGTACAAAACCTATGGATTTGTGTAAGAAATGATTAAATTGCACGTTGAATAGTTCTTTGTGAGTGGGTTCAGAAGAATTATGTCTTTTGCTACAGTAAACCTGGCCCACAGCATGCAGCCCAACATTTTTTATATAACACATATCGCATATGCGATATAACGCATGTCTGTTGTTAGATTTTTAACATTAAGCTACCATTATTATTAGGATCTTTAACTGAGAGAATAACAAGCACAACAATCAAACACAAGAAACAATGAACACAGTGTTTTTCCTCAGGGAAACCATAAATGGAGAAAACCTCGCAACTTCCTTAGATATAGAATCAACACCAAATAACAAATCCCCAAAAATGGTAAGGTGATCTCTCGACAGCAGTAACCTCTTTCTTCCTAGCCCCAGTGTCTTCTTCTTCCTCAACTATGCACTACAACTGAGTGTGAGTGAGTGTGTGATAAGTAGAAAGGATAGCTCTCTATTTATACTAATTCCCGACTTGAGTAAACCCTACTAGGGCCGACTTCACTAGGTGAGTCTAACAACCCTAGTGCCCTGGAACTGTGGGGACTTTAACCCTTGAACAATAGGAGGGTTACCCACAATGACTTGACATGACTTGCTTACATTATAGAACCTATCGATCAGAACATCGAGGCATGACATGACTCAATTACATTACAGACACATCTTGGAATAAACATCGGGCTACAAGACATAAGATATATAAGTGAATACATTCTGAAGTTACAAATACATCAACACTCCCTCTTAACTAGGAAGGTATTCTTTCGACACAATTTTCAGCACTGGTCTTCTTATCTGTATAGACTGGATCATCTTGTTGTCTTCATCTTCAAGTTGTTTTTGTCTTCAAGTCTTCTTTGTCTTCAAGTATTCTTCGTTTTCAAGTCTTCTTCATCTTCAAGTCATCTTCTAAGTCATCTTCTTAGTCATCTTCTTCTTCAAGTCTTCTTCATCATAGGATCTGGATCATCATGACTACTGGATCATCATTGCTGGATCATCATTACTGTATCATCATAAAATCTGGATCATCATCATCGGTGCTATCTCAGAATGGTGCTATCTCTCGATTCTTCTCATCACAGGAAGTTCTACAGAGCCAGCCCTTTTTCATGCTGGTTGTAGGCCTACCCTTCATGTAGGTCTTCATCAACGCTTATATCTGACACTAAGTCAGAATGGCCCGCCTAGCTCTTACATTTGACCTCATCTTGTCAGAAAGGCACGCCTAGTACTCACATCTGACCTCATCTTGTCAGAAAGGCCTAGCACTCACATCTGACCATGTGTAAACACATCGTGCTAGAATGGCTCAGCACTTATATCCGACCATGTGCGAACACACTGCATCGGAATGGATCTGCACTTACATCTAACCATGTTTGAAAACACCACATTGGAAAGGCTCAGCACTTATATTCAACCATGTTCGAAAACACCACATTGAAAGGGCTCTTCACTTACATTCGACCATGTTCGAAAACACCGCATCGAAAGGGCTTTCAGTCCCAGACTGAGAATTCTTGGTAACTGACTAGGTGCCTCCATTCTTTCAGAGAATGGAATCAACCCTTATATATGATCAATTCGGAACACATCCCTCAATCACATCAGAATGGCCATGCACTCACATCTGATCATGTAAGACTACATCCTACAGTCATATCAGAATGGCCCTCAGTCCTAGACTGAGTATTCCTGGTAACTGACCAGGTGCCTCCATTCTCCCAGAGAATGGAAACTCAACACCAAGAAGAGTATTCCTAGTAACTGACCAGGTGCCTCCATTCCAAGAATGGCATTCCACGCTTATATCTAATCATGTAGGAACCAATCCTATAGTCACATCAGAATGGATCAGCACTCACATCTAACATGGAAGGAACCAATCCTCTCACCATGACAAAATGGCTCAGCCCTTACATCTGACCATGGAAGGAACCTAATACTCTCACCATGTCAGAATGGATTTAGGTCTCATCATTTCCCTTTGGAGAAAACGTTTATCTGGAGAACACCAAGATTCTCCCTGAAGTACTCAAACTTCACTCTAGCCAATGGCTTTGTCAATACATCAACTATCTATTCGTTCGTCGCAACATACTGGAGCTTCATTGCTCCTCTATGCACCATATCCTTGATATAGTGATACTTGATCTCTATATGCTTCGACTTGTCATGGAACACTGGGTTCTTTGACCTCTTCACACAACTCTAGTTGTCGCAATATATACAAGTAGCATCCATCTGGAGATCAAATAAATCAGACAGTAGCTTCCTCAGCCATACTGCCTCACAACTAGCTGAACAAGTTGCAACATACTCTGCTTTAGCTGTACTCAGTGCCACATAGGATTGATTCCTACTAAACCAATAGATCACACCTGATCCCATACTGAAGTAGCATCTTGAATTGCTCTTCCTATCGATGGAACTTCCTGCCCAATCTGAATCAACATAACCCTCCAGGTTAATCTTTTGATTTTCCTCGTACTTGAGCCCATAGTCAACTGTACCCTTCAGGTACCTCATAATATTATTTGCAGCAATCAAGTAAACATTTCTCAGATCTATCAGGAACTGGCTCAAGGTTTTCACAGCAAAAAAATATCTGGTCTTGTTTTTGACAGGTACATCAAGGACCCAATAATCTGACGATACATCGTAGCATCAACCGCTTTTGATGAAGCATCACTCAATAGCTTCAAGTTTGATGCCATAGGTGTGGTTATGGCCTTCTAGTCCATCATCCTGAATCTCTTCAGAATCTCTACTGCATACTTCCCTTGTCTAAGGAAGATTCCATCTGCATTCTACCACACCTCCATGCCTAAGAAATAACACATCATACCCAAGTATTTCATTTCAAACTCGGCAGCAAGTTTCCTATTTGTATCAGCAATCAACCCATCCATACCTATTACAAACAGATCATCCACATATAGTGCGAGTATCACTGGGTTTCCATCTTCAACCTTGTAGTAGATGTTGGAATCTTCTTTACTCTTGGTAAATCCCATACTGGATAGGAAACCATCAATTCTACCTTACCATGTCCTAGGTGCTTGTTTCAAACCGTACAGGGATTTCTTCAATCTACATGCATGAGACTCCCTGTCATGTGTCTCAAAACTGAGTGGTTGTTCCACATACACTTCCTCTTCTACTACACCATTCAAGAAAGCGATCTTGACATCCATCTAGTGTATCTTCCATTTCATCACTGCAGCTAGAGAAAGTACTGATCCGATGGAAGCGTATCTGGCTACAGGTGCAAAGATTCCTTCATAATCCATTCCTTCTTTCTGGGAGAAACCACGAGCCATGAATCTTGCTTTATATTTCTCGATGCTTCCATCTGCAGCATGCTTGATCTTGTAGATCCATTTGGAAGTTACAATGGACTTCCCTTCTAGTCTTGAGACAACATACCAAACATCATTCTTCATGATCAATTGATACTCTTCGATCATAGCATCCTTCCATTCTTTCTGTTCTGTTGCTTCTTCATAGTTGGAAGGTTCTTTATTAATAATGTCACATAGCAAGGCTACATAACTGGAACAGGACCTAGTTCTTTTTCTTCCTCTAGGTGTTTCTTCTGAAGCTCCATACCTTTCTGCACCTTGGATAATTTCACATACCCAAGTAGGTTTCCTCTTATGAGGATTCTTCTCTTGAGGTGGATCTACAGGTTCTTGAGGTTCTTCAAATTCTCAATCTTCTTCTTGGATTTCTTCATTCATGGTTGTGTCATGAATTCTGGGTACTCTTGTTTCTTCAGGTTCTTTAGCCGGTCTCTTCTCGGATTTGATGTAGGATGAATCTTCATCAAATGTTACATCTCTATTTATTTTGATATTCTTGAACCCTGGGAATTATATTTTGTAAGCCTTTGAGCTTTCAAAGTATTCCACAAATATACCCTTCTTTCCTGAAGGATCTAATTTTTTCCTCTTCTCTTTTGGAATGTGAAAGTACACTGGACAGCCGAATATTCTGAGATGGCTGACTTCTGGTTTCTTGCTGGAGAATACTTCTTCGGGAGTTTTTTTCTCGAGTACTCTGTGTGGAGTACGGTTCTGTATATATACTGTTGTTCTGGAAGCTTCTACCCAAAGATGCATAGGAAGATCTTGATCATGAAGCATTGTTCTTGTATCTTCCATGATAGTTCTATTCTTCGTTTCTGCAATCCCATTCTGTTGTGGATTATATGGAGTGGATAACTCCCTCTTAATCCCCGAGTGGATAATTCTTTGCCATTATCTGATAAAAAAGTCTTGATCTTTTTTTCAGTGTGGTTCTCAATCAAGGCTTTGAATTCCTTGAACTTGCTGAATACTTCATCTTTGTTCTTCATGAAGTAAATCCATGTCTTCCTAGAAAAATCATCAATGAAAGAAACATAGTATACATACTCGCTTAGTGAGCTGGATGACATTGGACCGCATACATTGGAGTGGATGATTTCCAAGGTTCCTTTTTCCTTGATTTCGCTACTTGGAAATGTCTTCTTTGTGTTCTTCCCTTTCGCACATCCTTTGCATACACCTTCATGTTTTTCCTGCATTTCTAGGAGCCCTTCAACAACTTTGCTTGCAAGAGGTAGTGCTCTATAATGCTCATGTGCAAGCCTTCTATGCCAAAGCTCATTTGGTTCTACCGAGTCATGAACCAAAGCTTGTTCTGGATGGCCCTTCAATTTGTATAAGCCTCCTTCTTGTTCCCCAATCACTACTGCATCATCAATAGTCTTTCCTTTTGGCCACATGATGACTTGACCATCTATAAATGAAACCCTCATTCCTTTTGCATCTAATGCAGATAAGGAGAGGAGATTCTTGTTTAGTCTTGTTACAAACAATACTTCCTTCATTGTCATATACTTTCCAGAGTCTAGCTTATAGGAGGATTCCCCACTACTTTTTATTGGATACTGGTAGTCATCTCCAAGTTTCACCTTGTGAGGTTGTTGATGTTCAAATAATTTCACAAAGGATTCCTTGAATCCTATCATGTGCTTGGAAGCACCACTATCTATAAGCCAATCATTGCTGCCATGTGTAATAGTTCCCGTGAGAGCGGAGATCAGAACATATTCTTCATCACTTGAAGAATCATCACTGACTTGTCTGTTTCTCTTTGTGGAAGGTTCATCATCCTCTGCAGCATGAGTATGATGTCTTCTCTTGTTTCCATTCTTCTTGTGAGAGCTATTTTTATTTCTAGGAAAATCTCTAGAAAAGTGTCCTCTTTCATCACATGTATATAAAATGTACTTAGACATATCTCTAGGCTTTCTAGAGTTATTCCTTTGATGAGAATACTTACTTTTGTGGTGGCTAGATCTGGATTTCTTGGATTGTACTGTGAGAGCTTGATCTTCATTTCCCATCTTTACTTCTCGAGCTACTATCTGAGCTTCTTATTGAGAGCATTCTTCCCAAAGTCTGCTGAACTTGACTAACTTCTTTCTGGCACAAATTCCTTGAATAAAGGAGTCCCATGATCTAGGAAGACCATTCAAGGTGGTCATCACAATCTCTGAATTTTCCACTTCTTCATCTACTACTTCTAGTTGTTCCTTGATCTGAGAAACCCTTGTAAAGTAAGACTAGATGGTCTCTGCATTTTGGATCTTTACATTCTTCAGAGGATTCCTCAAGGTCATCTTCCGGTTTATGTTCTTCCCTTCAAACAATTTGGTTAGGGAATCAAACATAGCTTTAGGTGTCTTTAGGGAGGACACCTATGGTATGAGGTGATCCTTGATTGAATCAACAATAATCCTCTTTTCCATAACCAACTTCTTCTTATGTAAGGCCTTAGCCTCATCTCCCTTTGGAATTGGAACCTCCTCACTGATATAGGAGTCCAACTCATTTTCCTCTAGGACCAGGGAGATCCTATACTTCCAGGCTCAGAAGTTATTAGCTCCCTCAAGCTTGGTATGATGAGACATATTAACTGAGAACCTCAAATGTAAATACAAAAGATTTAGATCTTACCAGGTCAAGATGTCGGATTTGGATTTGGAGCTGAAATTCTGCAGTGCTGGTTCAGGAGTAGATTAGGGTTTTTCTTTTCCTGGAGTTCTGTCCAACCAAATGCTTTGATCTTGATCCCTAACTTCAATTTTGAGGAGGAGATCAATCCAGGCCTGGGCTCACTAAAAAATTCCACTCCGGTGGAAAGCCCTAGTTTTCGACAATAGTGTCAAGTCCAAAATTGAAAAACCTCAAAATTGGATTCTTCTCTTCCATGACTATAGTCAATGTCCAGAGACCCATCCCTCCCATCAAAAAATCTATAATGGAACCCTTATCCCATTATAATACCATTTATACTTCCAATATTCCATCCAGGAGGTCTATGGGGTGGCTTATGGCCCAACATTACATTAGTTAAGAGTGGGGGGAGTCAAAGGAGGGAGAGGAATGTGTATGGGGAATCATGGGAGGGAGGGATGGGTAGGGGACACATATGGGGGGGATGAAGGGAGGAGAAATATAAGGGAAGGGAGGGATGGGTAGGGGAGAGATATGAGGGGGGTGGAGGGAGGAAAAATATAAAGGGAAGGGATTGGTGGGAGGGGAATAAATATAAGTGGGAGGGAGGTCCCTGCGGTATTAGACATTGTCAAGGGATTAAACCTCTACTTTAGGCCCTAAATGAAGCTTCTAGGCATCTAGAACCACCAATAACACCTTAAACCACCATATGTTACCTCTTGAGGCCATTCTTAGCTTTGTGTGTGGGAACTGACACCATTAGGTTGTTTTAATCACTAATGATGGGTTTAGAGACCCTTGACATGATTAAGCGATTGGGAAACCCAGGTCGTAGACACTAAAGGAAGCTTATAGGGATCCAAAGGAAAAAATAATGTATCAAGCCACCACACACGACCTCTCTAGGGGTCTTTCGCCTTAGATTAGGGATATGCAAGTAATTGGGATTTTTTTTACAGTAGTTATGGGTCTCGAGGCCATATTCATGGAAATGGGAGGAAACCCAAGCCTTAGCCATATGAATCCCTTAGTCATTGAAGGTTAATAAGGACATTTCAAACTACCACGGAGGACCTATTGATGGTATCCCTACCTAAAACCTAGGGATAATCATTCCATCGAGAGGTTTTATATAGTAGAGATGGTTCTCAAGGCCTTACACATGGTTGACAAAGAAAAACCAAGCATTAGTCCATAAAGGAATATTATATCCATCCAAGGCCTAAAATGATACCTCAAATCACCTCACATGACTTACAAGCACTAGGTATGGGTCATGTGGCCTTAGACATTGTTTGGAGAGTAAACATTGGGATTGGACTCTAAAAAAATATTCTAGGAATCCATGACCATGAAAAACATGTCAATTGACCAACCATGACCTCTTGTAGTTACCCTTTCCTTTGAGTGGTGACATGGATTCCGTTAGAAGGTTTTGGATAGTAGATATGAATCCATGGGTCTTGGACATTGTTAAGGTAGGAAACCTAGGCCTTGTACCATAAATAAAACTTCTTAGAATATTGTTTTAAGAATGAAATTTGATCCACCATACATGATCTCATGTGCATATCCCAGGCATAGTTTTGGGAGAAACCCTAAGCCGTAGGCCCTAAATGAATGTTATACGAATCTTGACCCAAGAATGATTCCCTGAACGAAAAAAATAATGTCTTAAGAAGATATTTGGCCTCCAAGTGGGAATATTAGTATGATTATGATTTCTCGAGCACAATGTATACATTGTGGAGCCTCAACATTGTCAAGAGATGATACCTTGGGCTTAGGCCCTAAAAGATGCTTTTGTGTGTCCACGGACAAAAATAATTCTTCAAAACAACATAAATGATCGCACAATCTTTATCCTCATAGTGGATGTGTTGGTACCATTAGGAATATTTTAGACCTAGATATGGGTTTCGAGCCTTAGAGAAAGGTTAGGCAATAAAACTAAATCATTAATTCTAAAAAGCATCTTCTATGTTTTAAGCGCCATGGACAAGCGCCTTGAAGCTCCAATAATATGACTTCATTATCCACAATCATTCACAAATTTTAGGCTAAGTGTCATCCTTTTGCCACACTAAACCCATTTGGAGGGTCCAATAATTACCATGATCTTTTCTTTTTAGATGGGGTTTCTCCCAAAGACTATCCACTAACTTGGTATTTACTCATTTTTACTATTGTACCAAGCTAGTAAAGAAAAAATGCATATGCGATATGGATAACTCTAAAACACATATGCATGTTTTTAAAATTTAAAAACTCGGTGGGAATAAGGTTTGGGATTATGTTCGGAAATAGCTTCAGACTACCGAACCTATTGGCTAGGACAAATAAACCGAGGCTATTGCCTGTCTTTTAGAACTCTATCAATATGCTCATTTTCGATAGTGTGTTTTTCTTTGACAAACACAATATTTTTTTTATGAAAATTTAGAATATTGTAGAGTACGATCTTACAAGTCTGAATATGTAATTTTTTCCTTCAAATGTACAGTTTTATTTATTTATTATTATTTTTCTAAATGACACACGTTAGTTTTCGAAAATAGATACATTGATTGTTTTTTATTTAAATTTTGATTGCCTTCACCATTTCGCAAGAAAACTATATGGTGCACTAGAGGAGAGCGAGCTCTACAATCTTATATATAGAAATAAAGAATTTGATTAAGTTTAACCCCTAAAGTGTTGCACCCACACAAAACGTTTTCATTTCAAGATTTTTTGACTTCAATAATTAATAATAAAAATAATAATTCATGAAAAATTTCGAATTAATAGCGTTGCACTAGGCCCATATGTCCTTTATATGTCCACAAGATTTTATCCAAAATTGACATCATTTACCTCATATATTGCTGCACCCGCACAAACATATATGTTATGATGTGCTGAAAATTTGAAACCCCAATTTCACAGAAACTAATTTTATAGTCATTTACACACATTTTTTCTGCATAAATGTTATATATTATGAAAGCTGATTCAATTACCTATCTTTTGTCTTTTTACTTCATCTTCAAATACATTAGGGAAGTACCCCTAATTCTCACCTAAAGTCATAGGTTCCAGGTTTTTCCAGTATTATGTGGCATCTAAACTGTCTTTAAAGGATTCCATGATTGTGCATCAGCCCGTATCCATACCAAAGGTTAGATCATTTTGTTAAAGAGTTAATTCCACAACCGAATCATAAACATCTAAGAGTAAATAACAATATATTATTGAGCTACGAGCTTCAAAAGGATAATCACAACCAAATCATAGACCAAATCTTAATAAATATTTCCAATTGTCAACATTATCGCGATCATAATACAAGACATGGAATCCATAGTCTAGAACTAAAAACACAATGTACATCCAAATATGATTGAGAATCAAATACATTTGAGTGTGAGAGGCTGCGAAGGCCACACTGTTACTAATGCATCCAAGTACAGGGCCCTAAGGGTTTTTAAAAAGAAAAAAAACTTATCTTTGTAGTGGCTGTGAAAGCCCTATCCTTCCTTGGACTACGAAACCAACTTAACCCTAAAACTCCAAGACTCTTACCGTAGTACTATTGGAGGATCCAAATCGTGCATTCCAAGCCAGAACTGCGCCAATAGTTAGATGCACAAAAGATATACTAAGTGGCATTAGTATATTGACCAAGATTTAATTGTGCATTCTCCCTATTTTTAATAGAGTTGGATAAAATGCCTCACCTCCGAATAGACAAGTAAGAGGCCTAAGAGGAGGTGACCTTGTTGCCGCTCTCGATAGGCCCATACTGACAAACTGCATTTACAGTTAAGAAATGTTAAAACAAAGCATGATTGAAAACAAAAATTGTAGGAAATATTAAAAGACTTACAAATGTATCCTTTACTTTCTTTTCTGAGTTGGGTCATGACGGTGAACTAGGCTAGTCCAAAACCTCTGCAATATGCTCTTCCCACCTGTCAACAAATTGATGGCGTTAAAAAAAATGAATTTTATGAACTTTGAATGAATTTCTTATCTGTGTAGACCAGTGAGAGAAACTACCTTATGAAGTCGTGTAGAGGGCCAAGGGTTGGCTCCTCCTGGATTCCCTTTGTTCTCTTCCTGCACAATAATAGCATATTGTAATTCAAAACTCAGTAATTACTCTAACCTTTAAAAAATTGAATTTCGTAGAAGGTTAATGGAAGGAATTTCTTCCTCACCTAGTTAAAAACTGTGCAGGATATAAAGTCTCTGTAAACACTAAGAAGCAAACTGGATTCCCTTCATAACCCCCCGATGAACCAAGAAGGTCGAGGCTGTAATGGAGAAGACATTGGAATAAGTCAATTGATAAAAGAAATGTCTAAGAAAACTCAATTACAAACCAAAGAAAACACTTCGTTAATAGACGGCACAGAGCCAAGGGAAATACTAGTGTAGCACAACCATGGAGTGGCTGAGTTTTCTTCCAAATAAAAAACATACAGACCAAATGAATGCCTCTAAAACCTCACAACATCATAAAGCCACACTAAAACCATATAAGAACCCGTAATCTAGATTGTGACAAGTGGAGGGTAAATATCAACCATCAACCACATTGCTTGTGAACAAGCCTTGACATTGAATGCACCTGGATGCACTGTCAACTCGTAGCCATGAACCTATGATGTGAGTCTCATTGATGATAGATGTTATAGTGACACATTTAGTCTTGTTAGTGATACTAGGTCCTTTACTTGGGACGGACTTGATTTGCAGAAATGAATTTTAGTTCTTTTGGTTTTATTTCGGGTTATATAGAAGTTGTGTAATGATGGTTCCTATTTTAATTTCTATGGTGGGTATATGAGGACAAGATTGCATATGTACACATTTCTAGGTTCAATCTGCAACCATGCTTTTCATATCTCTTGATATTGTTTACCCTACTATTGATTCTTCTTCTCCATGGAAAAAGCATCAACATAGTGGATTATAGAAAGGATTTTCAGTAGAAAAGGAAATTTTGGTATTGTTTCAACCAACATAAATACTAACAAAAGATCCAAACATACTTTTCATACAGTTTGAGCGATAGGCGATGTAGTAAAATCAACAGATGCTCTAACTAGAGTTATCTTTGAACCCTTTTCTAAAGTTCAAAATGAACATGTGCAAGTCTCTCAATCATTCTCAAAGTTTTTGGCATGACAAAAGTTCACTTCAACGCAACACCAAGTAAGTAATTGGAGAAGGTCATTTATAAAAAGATAAAATTATATCTTTTTGGATAAATATATTTAGTAGGACATATGTTAAGCTTAAGTGTTTTAGGTTGATGTAGAAAAATCAAGTTGATGTGTATGACGTTTTATTTCAAAAAAATGTATCAGACATTTAGGTCAAACATATATATATATATATATATATATATATATATATATATATATATATATATGCTTGGATGGACGATAACAACGAAAACTAACTATTCATTTGTGAAATTTTATGTTTAATGTCGAATTCAATATCTTCACATGAAATGCTCTTCATCCATTAAATTTCTACTTGTATCACCATGGAATTGATCTCAGTCATGATATTAGTTGTTCATTTATTTAATTTTTCATGGATGCATTTAATATTTTCCTATTCTAAACTCATGTCAAACTTGTTTTTGGCGGTGTGGAGTATAATGTTTCATATATTTATTATGCTCCCTTTGCTCACTTTCATAAAACAATGTGGGTTTTCCAGGATTTGGAAAGTGAGTTCCTTGAAGCATTCTCCAAACACGTATGTATATATGTATATGTATGCATGTAATGACAAGTTTTCTCCAACTTGATAGGCACTACAAGGATTCTAGTTGTTGTTAAGGAATTGATCCTATGGTTGGGGTTGAGGCCACCAACATACTAGGGGTATACAGGCTAATATACAAATCTCTGCAAGTATAAATATACAAAATATTTCAAGGGTTAGGAGGGCTCAAACCTTATGCACTGAAGGTTGATCCAAGCTTTATCTTTATCCCTCCTCTTTCTCTTCAACCTAGGAACCTGCAAAACAAACTTCAAACCTTCCTTAAACCAATTTGACCACAAACAAGATATTGATATTAAAGATAACATGAAACCTTAATCTCACCAACATCAACACATGATCATAAACTAAGATATACACAATGATTTAGAAAGTGAAGAACATCAAATATTTATTAATTAATGGAAGAAGTATAAGATATACCTTCTCCTCATGCAAGGCACCTTGTGAAACCTTTGATTTCGATCTCCTTCTTTTTTCCTCCAAGATTCTCAACCTCCAAGCTCTGCAGCAAGGGTAGATGGTAGCCAAGGCATAGGATGAAAGGGATGAGAGTCCAAATTCTTCCAGCATAACAATACAAAAGGATAACTCCCCTTTCATGGTGCCTTCTCCCTATCATATATAGGAACCTCAAGAGTTAGGGTCGAAGATAGGTCAATTACAACTAAGGACGCAGTTCCAAAACCACCCAAAAATAGAGAATGTTATAGTTTTTGACCTTTTCTGAGGATATACATGGGTGTAGCACTAACAACCCACGTACGAAAAGTGAAAAACGCATGTTTTACACTAACAACTAACGTATGGGTAAAAATAATTAAATTTTCAGGGTATTTCCAAGAGTTTTCAGGAGTTGGTTTTTTCTAGAAAGTTGTTCCTTAGTTTGTTACCTTTCTAATGGTATAGAAAATAGATAAAACAGAGCTATAGAAGTACTGACATGGCCCTTCCATCCACAGGTTTTCTTTGTGTGACTAACAATAGCTTTCATGAAGTGTCGTCATGGAATTTCCGTCATGCAACAGAACATGTAAATGTCGTCATGGATGAAGAAGTGCCATTTTTGGCTATAACATATGCCCCCTAATGTATGAGGTTAGAGGGTAAAAAAATAGGTGAAATACATTCTAAAATAGGGAACGGTTGAGTCATGGAGTCGAAGAAACTAGAGAATCCAATATCATAGACACAAATAAAGGTACTTGAAAGAGAAATAAATGTTAGACAATATGATCTCTAGGACATATATTTCCATGTACAAATGATCACCAAAAAGCTACAAGGTGGACCCAACATGTGTATAACTGATGTAACAATCATGGTCGCACAATATGCAAAAAGGCGCCATGTAAAATTTAGAGGAGTTATGGCCACAAATGAATGGTGTGGAACCATGCTTAAAAAGTGATCATAGACACAAGAATACAAGGTGGATCTATGTATCAAGAAATGTCATATGAGATGTGGTAAGGTATTGCGCAACTCAGGAAAATAGAAATAGATGATGATGCTATTATCGACCCAAGGTCTTCAATCCAAACCACCCAAAGGTATGATTCATAACCATGTGAATAGGAGAGTTAAAGTTGAACATGGAGGACACCGTTTGACTACCAGTCATTGATTAAAACTATTAACAAATGCGAGGGAAACCATCAGTAATGAAAATGGTCCCTAAGGTACCTAGTACATTCTAACAAGTGTGAATATGTATTCTTGAAGTTGAACACCTAAATAATCCGTCGATTAGGAGACATTGAGGTATTCCCTCTACCAAATAGTGAGGAAAACTTCCATTGATGATTGAAATCCCCAAGGTACTATCATAAACTATAAATATCATTCCTACAACAATATTTTTTGAATCCGATAGGAAGATATTCATTGGAAGGGAGGCATTAAAGCATCCTCCATCATCCAACACGAGGAAAATCAAAGAATGATTTGATTTGGAACTGGGACAAAGTTTTGCAACAAGGAACACCGAATACTTGATCTAATGGACTGATAACAAGGAGTGGCTGACACATATGGTCAAGGAAACTATAGAATGATAAAAAAAGGTTTTATCCTTGAAAAGTGAGCATGACATAAATGTGACTCTGGAATATTTAGACACAAAATGATGAATTATACACACATGAAATGCAGGATACATTGACACATTCTCCATATAACTGGAAAAGTAACAAACCAGAGGAGTAAAAACTCTGAGATCAGGCTTAATCCTAAGGCCAAAAACTAGAACTTAATTGTTGATAGACTCAAGTTGGTGCTTTGTTCAAGGATGACAAGACTTTCTGCCTTGATATGATAGACATTTGATGAACTTCCCATTCCTTCTTCCTTGTAAAGTTTTAACGAGTCCAAGAAATAAAACTCGATACCTTCTTCATTGTTGGCAAGCTCGAAGAAGAGATAGAAGAATGCTTGATGAAGCACCGATCCATGGTTTTTAAGAGCTTGAATTAGTAGATGCTTGGAGAAATTTTCACAATCTGAGAGTCTAAAAATGCCAAAGAAGACTCTAGGGGGGGAATTTTTTGTAAAGTTAGTCTCCTAAGTCTAAAAATGTATAAAAAAATCTAGAGGAAAACTCTCTTAGCTCAGGAGAAATAAGGTAATCTTTTTTTGTAATTAGTTGACAAGGTCTGAAAAAAGGTTAAAGTATCATCATATCGATGCTCCTTCAAGATAAATCACATAGTCTTAGCTTAACGAGTGTGAAGTAAGGCAAGATCACTTGGGATGTTCCATTTATTTATGAGTATGGCGAAGCCAACAAATAAACTCAATTCTTTGTACTGAGTTTTAACGAGCATGAAAATGACATAAAGAACACTCAAAATCTTTTTCATTGTTGAAACCAGAGTATGAAAAATAAAAGGTAAGCTTAAACAAGTTCTTTTTTCATAAATTTAGTCCCCTAGGCCTGAAAAAGTGATAAAATTATACTTGAGAATACTCTTCTAGCCACATTGAACTAGATTATTCCTTTTTTGTAAGTAATCCACATGGTCCAGAAAAGGGTTAAACTTATACTGATGTGGATGATATTTCAATTCCTTTAACAAGTTTGAAAGAACAAGAAAAATCGACAATTTAGTCATGTTTAAGGAGTCAAAACAGAGCTTAAAGGTAACTCCATACCTTTCCCGTAAAGTTTTAATGATCCCAGAAAATTCCACTCGTGGCCTCCTTACTACTTTTAACGATCTCGAAGGAAAGCGGTAAGAATTCTCAAAATGCAAGGAGATAAGTGTTAGAGGCATGTGAAACTAGTTGCAAGCGGGAGGAACAGACCTAAACATAGTGCAAGGAACATGATCAATATAAGGACACTTTGGGAGAGTCTCCTCCAGGTAAAGGGTGTCAAGTTGCAATGGCGGAATGAAACAAGGTTGAGTGATGATGAGAGCAAATATGAGGGCTTATATGACAAGATAAAAGCATGGAAGCTGGCAGTAGGCTCATAAGAGTAAGCATGGTATAGGAAAATGAGGTTACATATTGAACAAATATGTGAGACCAGTAAGCAGTGGTGATTCCAACTAAGAATCATGTCTCGAAGAAACAACAGTATCAAGATCACATTCGAAAGAAGAGACTTGATGTAGGTCACTTTGGTAGAAAAATTTGCAACTTCACCATCTTCGACAAGTTTCATAGTCAAGGTAGAGTTATTCAATGAAGACTCTATAGTGCCAAGGCTCGAGGTTTATAATGAATAAGATCAACCTCAAGAGGAAAGATAAAGTCGACATAGCTGATAGGGTATGCAGGAACAAATTCAGCATTACAGGAGTCAAAAATTCTACAAGAAGAGTCAAGCTCATTAGGATCGCCGACTTGTTTCTTGATGGGAGAGTCCAAGGACTCAACAATGCAAACATAGGAGGATCGATCATCAGAAGAATCAGACTCAATAAGCAAGTCAGGGCTGGATTTAACCACAATTGATTCAACATCCATGAGAAGGTCATATTGTATCATAGACTCTAGGAAGACTTCATCTGAAGGAAGTAAACCAACCCAGATAGAAGACATGTCTAAACATTTAGTTAGATAAATATGGTGGAGAGTGGGCTCCAAATTTCCCATTGTAAATATCACCTGTTCTATTGTTGGGATCGAGTCCCAAGAAGGTAAACATGAATACATAAGGTTCATCTCAGTAGCAATCGACACGACATATATGAGGCCACATAATTCATTCGCGGTGGGGTAGTTTCTACCAAAACACAAGGAATTAACAAAGGATACACTTGGTTTATAGTTGGGTAAGGAGAGGAATCAACAAATGCCAGTTGATCGACAATGAAAATGCTTTTGTTGTGAGGGAAATACATCACACAAAAGAGGGTAGACACCATAGATTTCATATCATACACATAATCATTCTCGAGGAGCATATTAAAGTCCAAGGGGTCCTCTATAACCATAAAATAAACTAAGACAATCTTCCCACCCAAAGTACCAGGTGTTTGATTAAGAACTCCCAAAGTTTGTCTAGGTATTCTATCAAAGGCCGACGACTGATTAACAGTTGACACGAGGTTGGGAGATCCAATACCTCTCCAAGCATGTGCAGATAAAATACTAACAGAAGCGCTTTCATCTACAATACAACAAGCAACGACGTGTAATGTTCAACTTGAACCTTTATCTGAAAAGGTGCAGCCGAAGGAAGGGATGGATCCACTAGGCTATCCTAATCAAAGGAAGCAATCCAAGGGCTTTGTGGGGTTTTATTTGAAGCGAAGTCATTTCCCCCTTGTCCAGAAAGTTCTGAATTGGTAGTGAAGAAAATATGACAAATAGAAAACTCACTCTCAAAATCAAGAGTGGGGTTGATCGAAGATTACATGGATTCAACCACTTGATGAAGATCACTCTTCGAAGGAAGAGTGGGATTGACCAAAGATTGCATTGTTTCAACCACTTGATGAGGGTCACTCTCTAAAGAAGGAGTGGGATTGACCAAAGATTGCATTGGTTCAACCACTTGGTGAAGGTCTCTCTCTGAAGGAGGAGTGGGATTGACCAAATATCGCATTGCTTCAACCACTTGATCAACTGAGGTTAAATAGGTTTTTTGGAAACCATAGGTTGTTTAGGAGTAGGATATCCTTGAGACTTGGACCACACTTTTCATACCTTCACAATAGTGGGGAATTGATGAGTAAGGTGATATCCCTTACACAACTTGCAAGGGAACTTAAGCTTACATCCTGTATGTTTAGGTTTCTCAACATTGTTAACATGACTTGCATTAACTAACTATTTTCCCCAGCATGACCTCTAGAGGCTGAGCGGTTGGGTCCAACATGACTTGCAAAGGTTGGTTCCCCCCCCCAGCATGACTCGCAGAGGATAGGGAGGTTACCCTAGTATAACCTACATAGGATGGGGAGTTAAGTTGAACATGACTTGCAGAGGTTGGGTAAGTGCTCCCAGCATGACCTGCAAAGGCTGGGTGGTTAGGTCAAACATGACTTACAGAGGTTGGGCAAGCTCCCCCCACATGACCTCTAGAGGCTGAGTGGTTAGGTCCAACATGACTTGCAGAGGTTAGGTCCAACATGACTTGCGGAGGTTGGGCGTGCACCCCCAATATAACCTACAGAGGCTGGGTGGATTCCCCCTTTCTTTTCCATCTTCTTACTATTCTTACTTCTTTTATTCCTTTTAGACTTCAGGTTACTAGTATCATAAATTTCACCGCATGAGGTAGAAGGAGGAGGAGAGGTTTCAACTGGTGAAGGGGAGACATTGGTTTGATTCCCTTTATATAAGGTGCTTTCTTGAGAAGCATCAGGAGCATTTAGGAAATTTGGAGTGGAAAACAACCAAACCGGTAGCCCAAGGGTGAATCCAGGTAGACTCAGAGTGGCCATCAAGTGAACACCATCATTCCCTTGAAAAGTAAAGCACAAGAATCCCCTTGCATGGGGGTCTCTTGGTTGGTGGTCGTAGGGGTACTAGCCATAGTTTCTGAATCAATAAGAAAGAAAACTTGTTGTCCCTATTTTATGGCCTAGGCCAACAGAGGAAATCAAGCCCACATAGGTTGCTTAATATAACTCTCAGTATGTTTAAGTTAGCTTCATTTTGCAGGTTATGATCTCAAGCTACCAGCTGAGTTTTATCCTCTTAAGGAGAATATGATTTTTAAACTCAGCAAAATATTTCCTATGTTAATCTAAAATTAACCTAATTCCTAATGTCTATTTCTAAGTCTAAGTTATTTTAATTTTTGCTTTCTTAATGAAAGACTCTGTTTGGGTAATTCTCACTAGACTTTGAATTTCTGATTAAAAAGTGTTTCTAATGTTAAAAAACAACTAACTAAATTAAAATCTATCTAACAACTATTAAATTAAACTAAAAAATTCTGACTAAAAATTCTAACTAAAACTTGAATTAAAATTAATCTATTTTCCTATCTTAGTTGAGAGCTAATTAATCAATTATATCAATTATCTATTAACATTTATAAATAACAAAGAGAAATAAATGATATAATTCCATAAAGAAAAATTATAATCATTAACTATCACTCTATTCAATAAAATTTACAAAAACAGAAAAATAAAACAAGAAATCATTTCATTCATTCATTCTGCAACTGTAATCAATGGATAATTAAAGTTCAACACTAAATGTTTGTATATAAAATTAAAAAACTTTTATTTGAAAAAACTATCAAAATATAAATGTAATCAAAAGCAAGTTGTTACATGTAATGCTATTCAATCAAAATTATCAATGAAAAATTGATTAGATTGATATCAATAGCATTTGTATCAAACATTAACATTATGTAATAAGAGTAATTCAAATAAGATTAATGCAATGATAACCAAGTATGACTCCACAAAGATTTAAGGTGAGGAAATTAACTATTGAAATATATACTAGTCTTCGAAGTTATAGTCTCACAAAATCCACGAAGAAGATTTCAGCAAATGATTTGCAACCAGAAAATGTATTAAGTTTCAATGAAAATTTCTCAATACTCCCATCCTTAACCACTCAAATCTGAATGTGACAGAGGCAACACGTCCAGCTCAATTCTTCTGAAGAACATTTACAAACGAATAAGACTTTTTAAAGAGAAGAACACAGTCATTCTCCACTCTTTCCCCCACTAGCAACAGCGTTTACAGAACCTCGAAGAAAACTTCTGAGCCCTGTTGACCCCCCCCACCTACACAGTCAAAATTCATATTAGGAAGAAAGCAGTATGAAAATGAGTTACGAGAAAGAAAAATTCAAAAAATTCTCCTTTAGTCTTCATATAATTGCACCAAAATTTCACTCCCAAACTGTGATCAAATGGTGAGTTTATCCTCCACCAGCTGGTTATCTGTTATGCTTTTCCTGCCAGTGATCTTCTGATCTTGCAAGTGCTTAACAACTTCTTAGATTCTTCACTTTTTTTTGCTAACTACAGTGATTAAAGACTTCCGTATTCTGTGGGTTAATTAAGTACCTGAGGCAAATATTCAATGCAATTCGTTGGAACATCATTACAAAGACAACAAAAGTTTCAGTGATTAATGCATCGAAGATTTTTTATATTCTGGGAATATTTATGATGAATTTATTCAGCAACAGAACATGCAATAACGTGTTGCCACCTCCCTTAACGGTTCTTTGATTTAGAGACTCTGCAGATCAATTTAATGCACATGAAAACATGTTCTTATTTTTCACCAATGTTGACAGTTTGTATTTAATGAAATATGGTCTGATCACATATTTCTCTCTATAGTTTTGGTTTCTCATTTTATGGCAATCAAAACGTGGAAGCATGACGGTATTTACAAGATATGGTTCCTTCAAATCCTCATGAATCCTAGATAAGATATGCCAACCAAATCTTCCATGATCTTCTCCTTAAGAATAGGCTTGAATAACTATCTCCTTTGGAATGGTGTAAGAGATATTCGAGAAGTCTCTTTGGATTAATCATTTACATATCCCTACACATTACAAAGCTCACACATAATTGAGATATATATATGA
This sequence comes from Pseudotsuga menziesii, assembly GCA_001517045.1. Classification (NCBI taxonomy): domain Eukaryota; kingdom Viridiplantae; phylum Streptophyta; class Pinopsida; order Pinales; family Pinaceae; genus Pseudotsuga; species Pseudotsuga menziesii. The sequence goes on from LPNX010395937.1 coordinate 57,617, forward strand.
AAAACATGTATATTTTCTAATATTTAATCATTAATTCACTCTTAATACTAAAATGAATAAAGTGGAAAATAATAATGTAAAACCCACAGATATGTATGGAAATGGTATGATAAAAGGTTAATGGGACGATGAAATGTGAGGAATAGCGGAAGATAAAGTGGATGAAAAAGGGACATTTCTGCGACTCAACATCTCCCCCCAACTCAAGGTGTTGCATGTCCTCATGCAACCATGCATTGATCTTCTGAAGAACCTTTGGCATCTAAACTGTGGCTTTGATTGATGATGTCTGAATGTTTCCAAGATATGTGGGAGACATGAGTAACAGCTCATGAATAATAGCTGGCATTTTCTATGGTTGGTTCTTGTGTAACAACCATGAATATAAGAATGTTGGTTCTTGTGTTAACAACGTTCATTTCATTATTTTTTTCGCTTGCTTTTATGATAATAATTGTAACCACACACTTCACTGGAAATCATAAGCTATCAATGTGCATAAGAGAGCATCACTGAGTATAAGGAAGCCTTTTCGTAATCTGGTATGAATCATGCCAATGTATATCAATGCATGAAGTAAAGTGCATCAGGGGATCGTTGGAAAATAATTTTTTGGGCATGGTAAATGGGATGAAAATGAAATGATGATAATGGAAAAATGTGGTGATTATGACAATAGTCCCCCCCCCCCCAACTGAATTGGTTGCATGCCCTCATGCAACATAGTGTAGGTCATGGCAGGGAAAAGGAAATGAAGTGTGGGGAGGGAATTTTCCAAAATATTCAAGTTAGCATAGAAGGAATTTCATGATCAAAGCTTAGAAAACAACATACCTCCACTCACCCAAAATGTAGATGAGCTATGCAATAGGAATGTAGTTGTTGCGGCTGCTGGATCAGGAAATCGTGATTGGTACTGTATTGGCGGGCACAAAGAATATGTGACTGCGACTGTTGGAAGATGGAAGGTGTCACTGGTGTAGGATCATGAAAATGTAGCTGTGAATGGTGTCATTGCTTGTAACGTGAAAGATGGCACTGCTGTAGGAGCATGTGAAAGGTGACTGCTACTATAGCAGCACTACTGTAACTGCTGGAACTGCTAAAACAACAACTACCGGAACTGATGTAACTGGGGTAGCAGTGACTGCTATAACAATGATGGTTGTAACAGCAACTGCGGGAACTGCAACGACTATCACTGCTGAATTAGAGAATGGGAAGTGGAGGAATCTGAACTAGTGCTGTGGAACTGTCAGACTCTCATAGTGTATAGTCTTCACCCGCTACAAATCTGATGGTACAATTCTAATCATGCGAATGGATGTGTCGATGTCGAGCATGAAGAGAAATCACTGGATTACCGACCATTGATGAATGTCGTTAACTAGTGTGAGGCAACTCACCATTGATGTCAATGAGTGCCAAGGTACCTGAGCACATCTTGTGAAGTGCGAATGGATGTGCTGAAGTCGAGCCACTTGCAAGATCTGAAGATCAAGGAACATTGATGTATTCCCATGATCGTTAGCGAGAGAACTTGCCATTAAGGCATGCAAGCCTCTAGGTACTCAAAATGGACTCTAGTCTATATCCCAGATAAGGTGCTGAAGTCGATGGGGCAAGACTGTTGAAAGGTGGGTCTTAAGGAATCCCACATCAGTCAACGCGAGTTTTTATAAAAAGATTTGGTAGGACTATAACAGAGATCTCAGTAGTGACAGGGTTTATGGAAATAAAATCGAGGAAGTGTAATTGTGGAAAAGGAGGTGACTGGTTTTATTCGGAAGCCAAACTGGCATAGAGAAAGAAGGAAAAAATGAACTGAAAATGATAAAGGAAATGATGTATGCTGCTCAGAAAAATAGATGTGCGAGAAATCAGGAAGGATAAGGCAATGGAAAATGGCTTCAACACGGGGATGATCAATCTGCTGTGAAGGACGAATGCGAGGAGATATTTCAGGATGCAAAAGGGTTTTCCAATGATTTTCATGTAACAGCAAGTGTCAGGATGTTCATGAGGTGTAACAGCTCCTTCAAGCTGGCTTATCATAGCATGTTTCTCAAAAGATTTTGTGATTTTTGAAAATCACTTCAGCATGGAATGCAAGCGTCTTCGTTCCTGCAATCAAAGTTAGTACCAATCCTGCACTTAAAACCTCGTGAGAGAATCGTAGAATGCAAAAATAAGTAGGAATGGGGCAAAGTGAAGAAAATAAAATGCATTTGTATACCTGTGCCTTTGCGCTCATGTAATCATCAATTACTGCATGAAGTGACTTTAAAAAACAAATTAAGATTAAGCACATTGTGTTCAGGAATTAGAGAATGTCCATTTGCGTTAGTTTTACAATTTGTAAGAGGAATATGGTCTCTAAAATTCGGAAAGTGTAAATGTGTAGCTGAGATCCACTATCGAATGTTTAGAGTAGGAGTTGCACTGATTTGGTGCATTAATCGCAATTACTGCTTTGCATGATCAACCTGTACATTGTTAGATAAAATATTCAAAGCATTCCATTCCCTCTTACAAATGGCAACCTGTAATATGCTTTGTGCAAAAACACATCAATCAATTAAACAAAGTCATGCACTCATCAATTATTGTGTGCAAGTTTTCATGAACTCGTGCAGGTCGATCTGATTTTACCGCAAAGAAAAGAAATCTTTGTGCAATTGACTCCAATTCAGCTTCCTCTATGGCCTGGATATATACATATTTTTTTAAATTCTTTGAAGAGCTAGCAAGTAGATTAAGGCGATCTAAAGATGATGCAACCACACATGGTGCACTAGCAGTAAAAAGAGCTTCCAGCTACTCTATTAATCCAAAATAAGAGATGTGGTCGTGATGGTGCTTGGAAAGTGATTGTGGTTTCAAGCGTGAGAAAGCTTCAAATGTAGCATATGGTTTACTAATGGTGGTTTCTAGTTCCTTATTAGTAGCGTTGAGGCTCGAAACTCGACAACCCATGGTAATTTTAGGCGAACACACAACCATATAAAATAACATGCTAGATTTCCAAGCTGTACTCAATCGTTTTCATTAGCGTGCTGCTCAAAACTGGGACAAATTGCTAGAATTCAAGCAAAAAATGTTGGGCGAGTAGGGAGCTGTACGTTGTTCATCCAAAATGTTAGGAAGGTAGGGAGCTGTGCGTTGTTCATCCTGATCGTGTTTCTTTCATTCATCAAGATAAGCCAATTGCATTAAGTGTAACACAAGCATCAGAAAAAAAAATAACAAAAGGCGTTTAAGGTACAACACGATAGATTATGATCTTAATACCTGAAAATTGTTGCAACTTTACCGATCGAAAGGAGAAATAGTTACCTCATCTTATGCGGGCCAAAATCCAGACCTGCATGCTCAAACAATTGAATAAAATTACGTATATGATATATCCTTTGTGCACGAAGTAATGACAAAGTGTTTCAAAATGATGCAGACGATCGTGAAGATTTATGAGAGATAGAAAAAATGATTTGAATTCCCTCGGTACCGGTATGGACATGTTCTGTATGGCACACAGAGAAAGGTGATTGGGTTTTTTTATGCGTTTTAGGCCTGTTGGATTCATCACTGAAGCAGATGGGAGCATAGACATTGTTTGGATTGATATTTCCCATTTCATTATATACGTCAACTTCCAAATCATTGCACACAGCTGCATCGAAATTTGATTTGAAAAGGAAATAAATAGACCAAATAAACACTCTGATCAAGCTTGTGTTACCACCAAATTTCAAACCGTGGCTAGTGTAAAAATTTAGATTTGTACATTGAATTTATTCATGCTATTGCCGACAAACCTGTGAAAGATATCATCTCCAGCCGCAAGGGAGTCAACGTCTTCAACTTTGTATGAGTATGCAATAGTAGTCCGTAAAATAAACTCTGAAGTAGTCCAACTAGTTTATAAATGGCAAACTTACGAGCATATGGCCAAAAAGAACCACCTACCACAGAGACACAAGTCTGCCTGACTTTCGGTAGCACAGAATGTGATTTCCTTGACACATGATTTTAAAGTATTTGCTTCCCCATGTTTGAAAAATGCTTCTTTTATAAGCTGAAGCACAGTTATGAAATTATGTTCTTGACGTTTGAGTGAATAAAGCTCAAGCTTCATATGCATGCTAATTTCCACTATTGATGATATCTTCACCTTGTCTGCTAAATATTTCCTCAACATCAGTGGATAATGCTTCATCATACTCGCTATCACTTCTCGTTTATTATTGTCTAGTACCTTCTTCTGAGCTTTACTGAGTGAAGGCTTCCGGTTATCAGCAGTTGGAACCATATTCTCTCCTACTTCCTTCTTCATAGAGGCACATAAAACACGAACAAGATTTGTGGCATCTTTCTCTGTAAGTTCAATCCTTGGAATATCATCTAAGAGCATTGAAATGATACATTTCCAATCTTTAATTGCCATCATATCTTCCCAAACAGCATCAATCATATAGTCACTGAGAATTGGGTCTGTGGAAAATTCCTTCAATATTTGCAGCAACCTGCCTATAGGAACTTCAGATTCATTTTCCATTCCTTTCGGGATAGGCTGTGATCATAACTAATTCTCCAACAGCACGACGAATAAGTGGTGATTCATCAATCAATAGGTCATACAGTGGACCAAGCTCATCATCTGCCAGAAGCTGATGCCTTAATAACTGTTTCAAGAGTCCAATGGCACTAACAGCCACGGGCATATCAAAATCATCTGCTAGATCAATCATACGGTTGCAAAATCGTTCTATGAAGAGGCTAAGTAATGGCACATTATCATCCACCTCATACAGATTTTGCAGTGCCAATATGAAAATTTTCCGGACAGTAGCATTCTTATCATTCAAAGTCCATCCAAGGTATTCCAAGTATAGATCTTGCAAGAATAGGGATGGATGAGACAGAATCCATGAACCAATAGCTCTAATACATGCAATCCAAATATCTGGATCTACATCTCGATAACAATGCATAAAAAGCCCTGTAAATACTTTAGGCATCATTTCCTCTGCCATAGTTATCTTTTCATGCATCACAGACAACGTCTTATTCAATGACCATCTTTCCTTTTCTTTTTCTCAGCATTCAATTGACATTGTGTAGTCTCACGTTGTCCACCAAGGGCTTTCGCAATAGTAACAAGTGATGTCACAAGCTGGAGTCCAACCAATGTTGTAACCTGTCGAAAAACTCTTGGAGGGGTACATGAAAGAGCAATGACATAATCTATGCATTTGTTTTCATGAATACTGGCACTCAAGGACAAGACTGTCAAGAGTCGGGGGGAATCATCGATTGCTGCAGGAAGTGACTTCAGAAAAGCAATTTTGACGTGAAGCGTAAAAAACATGAATTCGTATTATTTTTAGGAAGTGAATGAAATGTCCATTTGAAATTTTTATGTATTTTCCATTCATAGTTTTATAATTTGTATGGACTTAGTTTTATTCAGATAATTCACATGAAAATAAGACACAAAATCAGAATCATCATTTCAGCATGCTTGGCATCTTGTTTTAAGGCTCGTAAAAAGAGTATTGTCGGGGTTGCAGCAAAATTGCTTCAAGTATATGGAAGTGATGCAAAAAGATAATCCTCATCAAGTTTTCTGCAATTGAATGACATCATTATACAATTGAATGACAGCGCCTCTCACAACTTGAAAACAGTAGTCAATACTTCCTGAGAAACACATAACATGAAACGTAGAGATAGTTTGGCTTCGCTAGCTCCTCTTATCGGATCGTGAGGCTCAATTGCAGGGTCCTACTCCACTTTGTTATAATAAGAGCGCCATGCAGCTTGCTAGGCATCCAGTTTTCCATGAGCGTACCAAACACATAGACGTGGGCTATCATTATGTGCATTAGAAATGAAGTGATGGAATTCTATCGCTTCCTTATGTTTATGCAGTTAGTTTGCTCATTCATTCATTCGAAAGCTTTTTGAGAGAAATGGAGCCCTGACCAAACAAGAGATGCATGGGTCAATCTCATTCCATACCTGTCGACTGAGAAGAAAAGGGTTATTATGCGCTGAGCAGGTTGAGCGAGCTGGGTAATGAGACGAGCTTTGAATGAAATTGTTTTGGGCACACGCATCCTCTCCATATGCTTGATATACACTCATGCGTTGTAAGTAATAGGAAACTAAATTGCCAGAGAATTCATTTTTCCTTCAGTGCTGTAGCTTGCATGTTTTGGACAATACCGATCGATCTAGAATTTGTGAGATAGAGTATGTCCGGTATACCATAGAGACCAATTTTCAACATTATCAAGTGTTCAACATAATCAAATGCGTAGAGGCATGCGTTCCTCCTACAAGGAGAGATGGATTGCTTTAACAACTGGACAGTACATGTGTTCATGATTGGTCATTATCGATAGTCGTGCAATCAATTTATTATCATGTTCATACGTAGCTAGTCATGGCGATTCAGCTGGAAATAATGTCATAGTGCCTCAGTGCGTCGTAGCAGGTGAATCAACACCCCCTTAATCCTTTATATACGCGATCAAAGGCACTGGCAACGTCAATACTGAGAACTCTTATTTCAGGGAGGAAAACATCTGTGACTAAGCAAAAGGAAATAGTCCAAGATAGATCCGAAATAGTAGTTACGTGGGAGGTCAAAGATGCCCGAGTTCAAGTAATTGGATACTTCCCAGGAAATATAGAGCAGACCGGGTGGGTGAACTACGATTTATCGAAAGCTATCATTGATAGATATTGAGATGGAGAATTTAGTAAGCAACGGAGCTAACCAAGGAAGGAAGGGATACCGGGCTGCAAATTGCTAAGAAATGCGCAACTGTTCAACGTGTAGGCTGGAAAGTAGAAATATTGGGATTTTATTTCAAAGAAATGATCAGCCTGTGCTTGAACGACGGTATTCCAAAACGCGTTTGGAATTTTCAGAAAAATATCTAACACTATGGCTCCCATATTGCGGCCAAGTACTGTTGCTTGGAAACGTTCCAGTCAATGTCAAAATAGCAATTTCCATCAGATATATGGCCCAGAGTCTATCCATTTGATCAGGGAGAGATATGAGGCGTGGAAGGATTGAAGAATTATAAGCTTTATGCAAATTACCCAAGAATATGCCTAGCAACTAGCCCAGATTGTGAAGATCAATAAAATGAGCATTTGCAGGCTTTCAGTTCATCCGCTAGGCCTTGAATCATAGGAATGCTTCAAAATACCTAATCACTCCCATTGGGAACACGTGGGTATCTAAAAATGAAATTGTAGGATCTAGATTATCATGGGCAGTTAGTATTTTATCGATACGTGAGTAGCCATCAAATGCCCAGGATGTCTACAAAATATCGGGAAGATTGCGGTTGCCAAGATTGGTTGTAGTTCAGATTGCAACAAATATTCATGCATGGCTCTTATCCGGATAACTATTTTAGTGCAACTTGTTCCAGATATGGATTTTGTGCAACAACAGTTAAATAAAGATAGCTTCGGTTGTGAGCCAGCCAAGGATCTGGACGAATAACCATCATCACTTATTAATGCTCGAATCATTGGTCAAGATTTCTCTCGCAACTTAACAATAATATCTAACTTCCTCCGTAATAGGTTCTTGTTGCTATTCATTTTGTTCAAGTTGCCGCGTGAATGATGCAGCGACTCAAACCAATAAGAATTTTGCAAGGCGGCATGGGAAAAAATTGTTTGTTGTAGGGTTATTATTTGCTGGGCTTTATTCGAAGTCAAAGGATCTTTGAGCAGGTGGATGAAGTGTGCTGATACAGCAGATTACATAAATGGTTTGGCCAGCAAGCTTCACACAGTTTCAGCCATATAGTTGCAGCATGGAGTGACAGTTACAACCTAGAATTTTCAAAGAATGAATGTTTCATTTTTCATGTGTGTTGCAGGTTATAATTCAAGGGGTGTTGCGGCAACTTAAACCCGAAACTATTGCAGCAAGAAACACATTTTTTGCACAATTAAATGGAATTCAACCAACCACATAGTTCCAGCATTCGTTTGTCCAGACTATTTTTTTATTTTTATTTAAATTTTCATTTTGTTTTTATTGTTCATCCTAACGAAACTAGTGTTTTATTGTTTTGCAGATCGGAGGAGGGACGCACAAAATGTCTATGCGTAAAATCTTATTTTTTTTATTTTTATTTTTAAAAAAATTGACAGATTAAAAAAAAATAAGAAGAATGCGACAGTGCTGCTCTTACAGCAGCTGTTCCAGCAGCACATTTTTATTCCTAATTTGTTTCATTTTGCAAATGGAGTTAAACTGTTTTACAAATTAAAGACAAAATCAACTAGGCATGTTTGCAAAACAGTAATTTATTCATTTTTGAAAAATTTAAAGGCATCCTACTTTCTAATCCTCGCGATCGCACGAAGCGCGGAGGAGAGCATACTTATTCAACACTAAAGGAAATATGAAAATGAAAGCAGAAATTGAAAATGGAATCCTACCTACCCTATGCTAATTAGGATTTAGAAATATGCTACGTGTAGTCAAACTTCCAATGGAACCATGCACGTAAAAGTAACAGCAACATGTTGAGTGGTAATTTTTCAAATGAAAGATGAAAATTTAGAAGAATGAGTGAATCTTCTTGCTGTAACGACAAACTAACTAAATAAAAAGAAAAACTAAATTGATCTAATTGCGTACTTACCTGGAACCATCGTTCAATATGGCTTTCGTAAGCACATTTTCCCTCACTCAGATCATGCTGTAGCTCCTTGTCATCTTCCTCAATCTCTTGTTCGAATGATTGTTCGTCAACAAATATGCGGGAGTCTTCAGATGCTGATTCCTCGTTCATTTCTGAAGGATTATTTAAACTTTCGGCTGCTGTCAGGATCTCCTCTTCCAGAGAAGAGGAGACTCCGATTTTTGCAAGGATGTGAGCGAGTTGTTCCAAGCTGACACTCATAGTTAAATGATATTGTAAAAGGGGTTCTTACATCATCCAAATCAAAATTTGAAAACTGAAAATCACACTTGCTGAAAATAAAACACTCTTGTTAAAACACATGAAAACCTCTTCACAGTTGCAGAAATTGAAATTGCAAAAACATGCTTGCAGAAATTGAAATTTACGCTAAATTGCATAAATGGAAATTTACACTAAATTGCAGAAATTGAAACACACTTGCAGAAATTGAAATTTACTCTAAATTGCAGAAATTGAAATTTATGCTAATTTGCAGAAATTGAAACACATCCTTCATGCCCTTACCCATATGTCACCTCAGATTTAGGAGCACGAATAATCACACTTGCATGAAAAAGAAATTAATACCTCAATCCCTTGTGCTTCCCCGGCAACGGCGCCAAAATGTTGAGCGAAATATATGTTGTAATAATTACGTTGCAGTGCAGTTGCCAAACTATTTACTTGTCAATCCGGGGTACGTAAACTGACAAAGCACGTGCACTGTTTGTGTAGGACTAAAGTAGATCTAATCTAACTTAATCTAATTTGCTGAAATCAAACTAATCTAGGAAAGCATTGAACACTAACTAGGAAAGCAGGAAATTGCATAAGGGAATTACAACATGTGAAGAGTTAACAACAATGACATATGTGAGCTCACATCCACAAATCAATAATCAATTGACAAACATGGAAGCATGATAATGAAAGCTTGAATCACATTAAGAATCTCAAATCAAAGACTAATCTAACAAATACAAAATCCAATCCAATCCACTTCCATTACAACACTCCTACAAGTTTAATCTAACTTAATTACCAATTAATGGAATGGAGAGGGAGAACTCTCCTTTATACATGAGAAGCCTTAAGAAAAAGATAAGAACAGATCCACTATTCTCTCAACTACTCTCAACCACTTTCCTCTTATTACAAGATATGGTTCCTTCAAATCCTCATGAATCCTAGATAAGATATGCCAACCAAATCTTCCATGATCTTCTCCTTAAGAATAGGCTTGAATAACTATCTCCTTTGGAATGGTGTAAGAGATATTCGAAAAGTCTCTTTGGATTAATCATTTACATATTCCTACACATTACAACGCTCACACATAATTGAGATATATATATGAAAAACATGTATATTTTCTAATATTTAATCATAAATTCACTCTTAATACTAAAATGAATAAAGTGGAAAATAATAATGTAAAACCCACAGATATGTATGGAAATGGTATGATAAAGGGTTAATGGGACGATGAAATGTGAGGAATAGCAGAAGATAAAGTGGATGAAAAAGGGACATTTCTGCGACTCAACAAGATCTAAATGATTTTAAAGGTATAAAGAGGTCAATAAAGTATATTAAATATGAAATCTTTAAATACCACTACAACGAAATAAAATCATTGATTTAAAAAAAAAAATTTAACCAAAAATAAAATAACTTGGAATTTGGTGTTATTTGATATGATGCGTTTGATATACCCAAAAATTGATAATCAGCCAAGGTATTAACTTAAGTGAGACCGAATAAGAACATGAGAATGTACTTGAGTAACCAAGAAGGAAAGGGATTCAACCGAGAAAAAGCATTAGAATCACCAAATTATTATTGCATAAAGAAGAAGCCATCAAATCATGTAATCAACTATAAAATCAAATAAAATAAAATGAAAGAAAAGTAAAAAGCTAACTACAAATTTTTTTATTGCCCCCCCCCCCCTTGATTTTTCACAAATCAAGGGGAGTTGTTGGGGTGCCAACAAAACTCTGAGGTCGACTAGAAACCAACGGCACAAAGAGCACACCATTAGAAGAAAATGTTAATTATCTAGAGCAAGCACACAAGGATACCTTCCAAAGGATAATATGGGATAATGAGGGCCTAGAACTAAACAGTGAAGGGAGAATGAATGTTAGTCGGGGTCCATGATACAATCACTTTGGGGAAAGTGTTTGAATCATCAACCGCTTTTCCAAAGAGTTGCATGGGGTTTCCTCCCATGTCTTCCCTATGTACAGTGGAAATAACCTTCCACCGTCACATGTGTAGAGTCCTCAAGGTCAAGATGCAAAGACTACCAAAATCACAAAGAAGGTCCACGAAAGCAGTCGTAAGTATAGCCGATGCACATGGGCATGATAACTAATCCCAAAACTCAAACAATACTAGGTACCACATGAGGCTGGAAGGTGGTACTCAGTGAATCCCCAAATGCGCAGCAGCTATAGTGTGCAGCTCGACTGGGTATTGGAGGGATATCTCTGCAACTCAATATCACAGGACCTTGTGCTTGACTCTTATGTGAGAGGATATTTTTGGTTCACTTCTTTGTGAGATTATATTTCCTGAACAAAAGGCCACTATGTTTGAGTTAAAATTTTTGGGTAGTTTAAAGATAACCCTAACCCCAAACACTAGCCTAGACTAGTGTGTGTCGTGCCTAGAAAGAAAATATTACTAATATGTTTTAAATATTAACGTTCTTTTTAAGGTTTTTTGATTACCCAAAGGTAGACGTAATGAAACTAATGATGTTTTGACTTGAAAGAAAAAAAAAACATGACTAATGTAAAACAAATTCAAAATGCAAAAAAAATACTTCTCTTTTCTTTTCAAAACTGAAAATGGAGGCCACAAAAGGAAGATCTCTTTTTGTATTTAAAAAAAACAGAGATATGAAATGCACCCAAGCCTACACCCTAGCCTAAATGCATTTAAATAAAATACTTTTCCTTTTTGAATGACAAATAAAAACAAACTATAAACAAGTGCATGGAGATGATGTAAAACAAGGAAAAATGACTTATGCTCTGTGTCCACAAAACATACCTTGAGGTGCCCTAAAGTATGACTATACCTCTCTTGGGAGGGATACTTTCATAAGGGAACAATCAAACCACCTTGGCATAAGGATCTTGACCAACAAGACTAGAAGATACAAATATTAAATGACTCCTTAGTTCATACTATACCTGCTACCAGAGGTTGATCAACACCATGCACAACAAGGTCATGCCAAGGAAGGAGATGGGGTACAGAGCAAGAGACAATTCCAAAGGATACAAAAGGGGTTATAAATCAGGTTAATATCACCCTAAAGGGAATAAACCGCTTCCCACTGGTCTTACACAGAAAAGGGACCGAGGAGGACCCCACAAACTGCAACAGACCTTCCCCAAACATGCCAAAAAAGTGAAAAAACAACTAAACAAAATGTAATATGCATGTGCATTATGGGGTAATGCACATATGGTACGTAGGTAGGACAATATCCACCTGCATATGGCTCAGGAATACACTATTGTTGAGTGAATAAGTCGTGTATGGGTGGTGGAAGGCCCAAAAAAGGTGAAAAACAACCTTAAAATAGTAGGGAGGTTGTCTAGAAGGGATTAAGGGTGGTTGTTACCCTGAAATAAAGACTTAGAAATTCAATTAAACTACAAAAAATATACAAGGAGACCCCCAAAAAGGCAATTCTTCCCTAGTGGATTCACCCATTTTGTTGTTAAGGAATTGATGCTATGGTTGGGGTTGAGGGAACCAACATACTAGGTGTATATTGACTGATATATCAAGCTTTACAAGAATAAATATAAACAAAATTTCAAGGGTTAGGAGGGTTCATGCTTTATGTACTCAAGGTTGATCCAAGCTTGCTCTTTATCCCTCCTCTTTCTCTCAAATCTAGGAACATGCAAAACAAACTTCAAACCTTCCTCAAACCAATTTGACCACAAACAAGATATTGATATTCAAGATAACATGAAACCCTAATCTCATCAACATCATCACATAATCATAAACTGATATATATATATATATATATATATATATATATATATATATAGCGATTTGGAAAGGGAAGAATGACAAATATTTATTAATCAATGGAAGAAGTGCAAGATAAACCTTCTCTTCATGCAAGGCACCTCGTGAAACCTTCGATATGGATCTCCTACTTCTCTCCTCCAAGATTATCAGCCTCTGAGCTCTGCAACAAGGGTAGATGACAACTAGGGCATAGGATGAGAGTCCAAATTCTTCCAGCATAACAATACCAAAGGCTAAGTCCCCTTTCATTGTCCCTTTTCCCTCTCTTATATAGGAATCTAAATAGTTAGGTTCAAGGATAGGGAAGTTACAACTGAGGAGGCAGTTCCAAAACCACCTAAAACACCCGAAAATCGAGAGTTTTATATGTTTTGGCCATTTTTTAGGGTATGCGTGGGTGCAACATTGACAACCCACGTGCGCAAGTGAAAAATGCAGGTTTTACAATGACATCTTGCATATGGGTTAAAAAGGTATTTTTTATGTTATTTCCAAGAGTTTTCAGGAGTTGGGATGTTCTAGAAAGTTGTTCCTTAGTCTGTTACCTTTCCAATGTCCTAGAAAAGAGGTAAAAAAGATCTACATAAGTTATGATATTGCCTTTCCATCCACAAGTATCCTTTGAGTGACATACAATAGCTTTCATGAAGTGTCATCATGTGATAAAACATTAAATGCCGTAACAGACAAATAAGTGCCATTTTTGGCTAAAACACTAGTGACAAGGAACATGATCACGCATAAATTCTCATGAAATATTAGCTCTCTAAGATTTAGAGTTTAAATTTTTATGTAAGTTTTTTTTTAGGTCCTAAGACTTTAAGCAAGTTGGTTATAATTGTTACTAATGCGTCACTTTGTGTTGGTGATTTATTTGAGTAGAACATCAGAGGTGGGAAAGTTAAACTACAATCCTTTTTGATGTCTATTGTCTTGGATTTTGACAATGCTTATAAGGGTGAATCCCTTTATGGTGAGTCCATTAATCCTAGAACTTGGTAATTTTTTTTGTCATAGTTGTATTTTGCAGCATGTTTCAAGTAATTTTTATGGAATGCATAGCCTGCCATAAGATTTTTGTTATGTTTTGTTGTATTGTTATATCCATGGAGATGACCTTGTCCTTGGAGAAAATTACAAATCAAAATCTCCTAAACTTGCACGCTTCAGGTTGTGGCTAAATTCCTTGCTTGTTTTCATCATATCTTTGTTGTTATTATGGAACATTGAAATCATGGTGTGTCGGAAATAATTTTTAGAGTGCATGGATTTGATTGGAGAAGGTCTATCCCAAGAAGCTAATGATCCTCAGATGATGGATTTCATCAAGGGAAAATTTATGGCATAACAGGTTATATGCTCTGTAAATTATGTCTTTTAGTAGTAAGAGAGGAGTAAAACGATGGACATAGTAAGAGGCTTATATTATGTATTTTCCTCTTGCATTTGTTTAGGTTGAAGCTATTAAGAAAGTATAAGAATATGTGTATGAATTGGTAATGATAGAAAAAGGGAATGGTATAATGATGCTATGTGGAATTTTGATAAACATGGGAGGAAAGTTTTTTCCATATTGACAATGAAAGTTGAAGATTTATATGTAGGAGTTCTGGTTTGATCATGTCTTATTAAAAAAATTTGGACTCATGACATATATGGTTGTCTTTTTTCTTTTGCAGCTATATGGTATTTTCAGATGCTCCTCAATGGAGGCAATGTGGCGCCTGCACCTGACCCAGGAGCTCTTGTTGCATAGCAACAAAAAAAAAATAAAACATTTTTAGTCATGCCTAGAAGAATTTCAAGTTATCATTGAGATAAAGTTCTGTAGAACAAAGTATAATATTTGTGTTGAAAATGTTTTGGATTTATGGTCATCAAGTAGATATGGTATTAAAGAATGAATGTGATGTTACCATAATTGGATAATTAAGTGTATAGTTTTAAATCTGGAGAGAGAGAGAGAGTTTATGATTTGTGGTGATGGAATAGGTATTGTTGTTTTGTTAGAGACTGAATGGAATAACATATAGTTGAATAATAATTACATTTTATGTATATGTTCACTTGTAAATAGTCTTGTGAATTGCATTTAGGATGAGAAAAGAATAATGGAATGAATTTCATTTAGGATGAGAAAATAATAATTGAATAAGAAAAATAGTATATATATATATATATATATATATATATATATATATATATATATCTTGTGAACTACATTTAGGATGAAAAAATTATAATTGAATAAGCAAAATAGTTTATATTTTTATTGAAATTTTTTGAAGATGTTTGACATATTCTGCTTATTTCTTTTTTAGTAATGTGATGTACCCTATATATTTATGCATTTGTAATAATCAATATAACATTATGATGAATGCATTTTAGATGAGAAAATATAATTGAGTAAGTAAAATAATTTATTTTTTTAGTAGAAATTTTGAGAATGTTCTACATATTCTGCTTTTTTAATAAAATAATTATTTATGTGGTGTTCCTTATTTATTTCTATCTTTTTAATAATTAAGTTGGATATGGTTGTATGCCTCTTTATAACTTCCTTTACGGACTATATACAAAAAATCCAAATTCTAACCTCTCTTACCTTTTTTACTACCAGATGTGATGTGCTCCAAAGCAACGCAACAAAAACTAGGTACAAAATAATCCAAATTGAAACCCCTCTTGCCCTTACTACCATAAGATGTGATATGATTTAAAGCAAAAAAAATAACAAATAGAGCAAGTTCATTTAAATAGATTTGTTGCAATTTCATCTTATTTAATTTACTTTAAGATATGAACTATAACAATATAATAACTAATAGAGCAAAGTTAATTTCAATGGATTTATTACAGTTTCATGTCATATAATTTCAGATTTCATTCATAATTATTTTAAATTCAAGTAAATAAACATATTGATCACATTAACATTGAAAGATCTAGTTATATGTCATTATAGTTGGAACTACATGGAGTAGATTTGGGGAATGCTCTTCTTTTCACTTGTCTTGGATTGCTACTAAAAGTTGGAATTAAAGAATCCCATGAATGAAAGATTTTCCCCAATGTTGATTTTTAGAAAGCAGAATATTGCCCTTTGAGATAAGAGCCAAGGTGAAACCATGTGGAGATAGTTTTCTTGGAAACCACATTGGATTACCACTTTCAAGTTGGGATCAAAGGGAATCAATTGTTTATCTGTAACAACCCCAAAAATACCAATATAGTATATTTTTTTATTATAAATGTAATTATTACTAGTATTCTTCGTTTTATAAGTATGTATAATTAGACACGAACAAGTATCAATGAATCAATGGGAATTTCACATATCTGTCAAATATGGATACTAGTTTTAGTACTTTTAGCTTGTAAGAGGTTAGGAATCAATAGCATTGATACCAAGTGTCACATGTGTGGAATGAAAGATGTGTGATAATATGTATACACCCTTAGTTATGGAACTTAGTAGTCTATTATATGAAATAAGCTGGAATACCTAACCAGTAAAAGTAACAACCCCAAAAATACCAATATAGTATATTTTTTTATTATAAAGATATACTCTTTGTCTTAAAAGTATAAATCACACATTCATTTAAAATTACATGCTTGATTTTTATTCCAAGTTCTAAACCAAGGTTGTTTGCATGCAAGTAGTGTAAAGAATGACTTCATAATCCAAGTTCTAAACCAAGGTTGTTTGCATGCTGGTAGTGTAAAGAACAACTTCATAATCCAAGTTCTAAACCAAGGTTGTTTACATGTTGGTAGTGTAAAGAACGACTTCATGGATTCATATAAATCACACATTCATTTAAGCTTACATGCTTGATTTTTTTTCCAAGTTCTAAACCAAGGTTGTTTGCATGCTAGTAGTGTAAAGAACGACTTTATGGGTTCATAGCGTGAGAAAGAAATTTTTTTACTTGCGTTATTGTCGAAGTTCCATGGCAGGTTATCCAAGTCAAGTTATTCAAGTCCAAGTTTTTTTTAAAAGGTTGGCGTTAGGACCTAGGTTGAAACCTAAGCGCTTAACCTAGTCCTAAATATTAAATCTATGCATAAAATATTGTATTATTGCTATTGTTTATGTTAGAATATAATCCGTTAGGAATTATTGTAAATAAATAAAGAAAATTGAATAGTTAGGAAGCTGAAAAGGCTGGGCGGAAGGTGAAACACAACCGTCCTATGAAATGTATAAATAAATGCTTTTAGCTATGTAATGGATAGAATCGGGAGTTATACCTAACAAGTGGTATCAGAGCGCTGCCATAACTCCTGCCTGTTGCCAGTCTGCTCATTCATCTGCCCTTTCCTCAGTCTGCAGATTGCATGCGCTGGCTTACTTGTCTGTCCATTGCCAGAATGCTGGTTCGTTCTCCCAAGCAAACCAATACCATTTCATAACAATTTGTCCATTCAATTATCTGCGTTTCCACACACTCTCACAATCTGTGAACTCTTGTGTTTGGATTAAAATCATGAGGGTCTCAATTTCTTGAGCTATGTGAATGATGGTGTAGATGTACACACCAGAATCTAGAGATCTGGTAATATTAAAGACCGCTATACCTAACCCTAATATATAACCACACTCTCAAGCATTTTGTGAAGACTGCGTTGATATCTGTTTTGAAGAATGGAGACTGATATACTGAGGCTCTTGCTACATTTATGTCTTCACAGAAGGGTCGCATTTTTTCCTCTACCCAGACTCGTTTATGGGACTTCTGTAATCGAGCTGCCAGTGCCTTCACGATTTGGCAGCAATCAAAGTCATTGCACTCTTGTGTGCGTCCCATCGTCCTACGTTTAGGTTTTTCCTCTCTTCATTCAAGCCTGTTGCTGCCTGCGTGTTGCCCAGTGTGCTAGTGCTGCAATCTTCCTAATTGCAGCAGCTACATATCCATTATTTGTATTGCCATGCTTGCATATATCGTCTCTTAGCTCTGGCAACGTTATTACTGCTTTCAAATAAATTACTTCATTCTGTGTAACACGGTCTATTACTGCTTGTTGCCCGTGCATAAACCTTAATTCTGCATATGCTACGTGGAGAGTTGTATAGGCTGCGTGGAGAGTTGTAAAATGATCTCATGAGAGTTGTATATACTACAACAAGCTACCAATTTTAAAATTGACCTTTCGGAACAGCTATACGCGGTCCATCAAGATCAAAATGGATTTGGTTTTGTTATTATTATTACAAGATTGTTCGCTGCACCTGGAGGTTAATGTGAAGCTGAGATACGAGCTGTGGTGTTCTTGATTGTCAAGCCCCTTGTCCAGACTGTGAAGACTATGAAGTATTCTTGCTGAGCCATGATCGTTGATGAGTCATGCATGCTAAGTATGGTGCGTTGAAGCACTCCTTTGATGCTGCGTGTAGTATGAGCCTGAATGAATGCTGCGTGTAGAATGAATGGTGTGCTACGTTTAGTATAAGCCTGCATGTAGTATGAGCCTGTGTTAATACATTTTAAGGTGGAGGTTCTATTGATGCCAAAGATTGTATACATCATATTTCCCAGATTGTTATGTGGTATACAGCTTTGAGTGTAGGAAAGTGGCTGTGAGAAGTATTTTAATATTGCTGTTGTATGAGCTTGAGATTGTTGAGTATATATACTGCGTGGAGTCTGGAAATTTTTTTATGTTGCTGGTGTATACATGCTGGTATATAAATGCTGTTGAACCTGTGGAGCTGCCTACGTATCAAGCGAGCCTGTGTATGACTGATATGTTTTATATTGACAGATATATATGCTATAAACTTGCATTGTATTCACCTTGGCAGAGACTGTAGACCTGCAAGGTTATTATTTTTCTATTTCTCTTTGTAAATGACACTAACAGTTGTAAAAATGCAATCTATAGCATCTATTGTTGGTGATGTCCTCACTAGCAAGGAAACATATCCAAAATGGTCTTGAAATATCACGAAATCAAGCGAGCCTGTTGAATAATCCCTTTACTTTGTTCAGAAAACAGAGAATCAGTCCAAAGACCCTTCCAAGGGATATTGCAGAAAGAGAGGACGAAGAAGAAGAAACTTCAGAGGCAGAGGGGGCAGCAACAAAAGATCAGATTTGCAGTACAAGAGTTGTGGAAAGACTGGGCACACATCAGATCAGTGTTGGGCTTGATGGGACTCCATCAAAGACAAGCACAACCAGAAGAAAGATGACAATAAAAACCAAGATGCTTGTAAATCTTCTGATTCTTGTATTATTGCACATTGTAATCTTGGAATTAATGAAATGACTTCTCTTTCATCTTATAAATATTGTTGGCTGCTTGATACTAGTGCAACATCACACATGACATTTAGAAAAGACTGTTTTGAAGAACTTAATGAAACAATAAATGGCATAGTGTACTTTGCAGATAAGTCAAGTCTTAAACCAAAGGGAATGGGCACCATTTGACTGAAGATGCCTGGATTCCCTTATTTCTTGTTAAAGGATGTTCTCTATCTTCTAGAGTTGCAGAGAAGCCTGCTGTCCTTGGTGGAGATTCGATAGCAAGGCCATTCCATCCAAATGTTTGATGGAATCGTAGAAATAAGAAAGTCCTCTGACAACCGAGTCATCATGACTGGATACGAAGATGGGAAGCTGCTGAAGCTCAAGGGTTCATCTGCAAGAGTTCAGAACTATCCCTACCTCTCTCAGCATGGAGAAGGTAATTTGTCATCTAGTTCATTGTGGCATGCAATATTTGGTCATCTAAATTATAACAGTCTTCGTTTGTTGAGAAAGAATGGTGTATTTGGTTTGCCCACCATTCCCAAAGAGAAGAACAAATGTGATGCATGTATATTAGGGAAACATAGTAAGCTGCCATTCCATGAATCTAATTTCAGAGCATGTAGGAAATTAGAGTTAGTGCATTCTGATTTGTGTGGCCCAATGCCAACTCCTTCACCAAATGGGAACAAGTATTTTATGACATTTGTTGATGACTACTCAAGAATGTGCTGGACTTACTGTTTAAAGACAAAATCAGAAGCATTTCAAACATTCAAAGACTTTCATGCATTGATTGAAAAACAAGCACAATAAAAAATTGGTACACTTCGTACTGATAATGGAAAAGAATACACTTCAAATGCTTTTGAAGCTTATCTTCGCCAACATGGAATTGCACATCAGACTACAGTTCCCTACAATCCTCGACAAAACGGGGTAGCAGAAAGAATGAATAGAACCATAATGAATATGGTTCGCTCAATGATGTTTTTCAAGAATGTAAAATTAATGTTTTGGGGTGATGCAGTAAAATGTGCAGCCTATTTGAGAAATAGAAGTCCCTCAAATGCTCTTGATAACAAGACTCCACATGAAATGTGGTTTGGCCATCTCCCTTCAATCAGGCATCTCAGAGTTTTTGGTTCCACCTGTTATGCCTTGATTCCAAAGGAGCAAAGAAACAAGCTTGGTGCTCGAAGTAGAAAATGTATTTTCCTGGGGTACGAAGAATACTGCAAAGCATACCGTTTGTATGATGAGGTAAACAAGAAATTTGTTATTTCCAGAGATGTTATTTTTCTTGAGACTAATAAAAATGACCAATCCATTGAGAGACAGCTTGATCATTTGGAAAGTTATCCTCATCCAAAGACATATTCTGAAAATGAATATGAAATTCCAAACCTTGAAGGGGGGACTCCTATTCTGGATCAACCTTTGGAATTTCCATATGAAGCACCAACTCCCCCACATGAAGAAGTTACTGCTACTTCACCTGATCAAGAGATTCAAATGGATGATGTGATTGAGAGAATTGAAAGACTCTCAATCAATGATGAAGCACCACCAGCTGATCAACCAGGACCATCACGGAAGATTCCTAAATGGGCCACAAAGACACTTGGAAGTGTCCATCCCGATGAAGTTGGAAAGACAGGAATGAGAAGTTCGAAAAGACATGGAGGAGAAATAGATAATTTAGGTGATGACATGGATGTATCATTTGATTGTGAATTTAATTTATATACTAACTTTGAACCAACTTCCTTTGAAGAAGCTTCTACTCGAGTTGAGTGGAAAGAAGCTATGCAGAATGAGTATGATGCACTCATGAAGAATGGAACTTGGAAGCTGGTTGACCCTCCAGTTGGAACCAAACCAATTGGCTGCAAGTGGGTGTACAAGAACAAATACAGATCAGATGGCTCACTTGACAAGCACAAAGCGAGGCTTGTAGCAAAAGGCTATGCACAGAAGGAAGGAATTGACTATGAAGAAACGTTCTCTCCTACAGCAAAATGGGCTACTGATCCAGATGGAGATCGGTGGCCACCCACCTATTCCACTGGCTCAAAAAAATTGTCCATTGTGGCAGTTTCCTAGTTATTTTTCGGCAATTTTTTGAGTCCTAAACTTCCGGGGCCGTTTTGAGGCCTTAAACGACGTTTTTTGGAGATTCGGGGCCAAATGGTTTCCATTGGCATGCATTTGGCCAACCAAAAGTTGTAAATCTTAGATAGACCTTTCCAACAAGCTATTGAATGCCCAAATCGGAGATCGTATGCAAAAGTTATGACCCCGGGAAGTTGACTGTTCAACTTACCACCGCGGGGCCGCAAACTTTATGACGGTTCATCTTCTAGGGTTACGTTTTGGGACTTTTGGGGTTCTCGCCTCATTCTTATTATATATAGGCCCCTTTGGCCTCATTTTGTATTCATCTTGGCACGAATGAGCGTAGCAGCCACATCTCTTCTCAGAGATAGCTACCACCATTCTAGCAATTGTATTACAGTCTGTTCTATTTTCGCCATTTAATAGAATATGTGTTTACTGTATCTCTGTTATATTTGCAAAATGTCTGTTATTATGATTCTGTATATGTTCTTTCATTTCGTTCATGCATAAATCCGGATCAGTGGTATCAGAGCAATCTGCTCTTTGATTGTCTCTCGGCGCATGTCCCCGACGAGGTCTGAGTACAGAGAATTTGGTCTCGAACTATTTTCGCTCGATCATTCTCGCTGTCCCAAACGACCTCCCATGGCGGAAGAAAAGAGAGACGACGGAGCAGGAGATCCTATCAAGTCGCTTCTTGAGGAAGCCCTCGAGCGACAGAGGAACGAGATGATGGACAGTTTCGCCCAAATCCTTCAGCGAATGCCGGCAATGGCAAGTGCATCTTCAACAAGCAGCCGGTTCGGGGATGCAACTCCCTTTAAGGTACAAGTTAACTTTGATATCCCTTTATTTGAAGGCAATATTGATGCAGATGCCCTGGATAATTGGTTGAATGTTCTAGAAGGGTATTTCTCTGTCCACAACTTTTTCGACAGAGAAAAGATCACCTTTGCGCTCCTTAAGGCAGTCCCCCATGTCCAAAATTGGTGGGGTACTTATTGCGAGAAAAACTCATCAGATGAGTCTGGAATGTTTGAAACACTTCCCACTTGGGCCTCTTTCATAGATGCCGTGAGGGAACAGTATTACCCTGTGGGAAACTATGATGACCAGTACACAAAATGGACCATTCTGCGTCAAGAAAGGGACCAGACGGTGTCAGAGTACACCAACAAATTTCATACTCTGCGGACAAAGCTGAGTATCAAAGACTCAGAGCGGCACCTAATCCTAAAATATCGCAGTGGTCTACATCGGTACATCCGAACTGAGATGGACTTCCTCGACATCTCTTCACTTGGATCCGCCTATCGGTACGCTGTCAAAATTGAGGAGAAATTTCGACAAAAGAACAAGCGAGACTCTGGACCTGCGAATCCACCGCAGAAGCAAGGAAAGGGAAACCCTAGCCCGAAGAACACAGCAAAAGAAAATGGCAACCAGTCCCCACCACAAGCAAAGAAGGGAGATCTAAAGACAAAGAAGGACACTGGTAAGTGGTGCGAATTTCATAAAATCCCTTGGCACAACACTGATGAATGTCACTCAAAGCAGTCATTAGTGGCCGAGATCAAATCTTCAGAATCAGATCCTGATTCTGATTCTGAACCCAATGCCACAGCCGCACACAATGGGAGGCAGATCATTGAGGCAGACCCCAGTGCCACTGTTGCTACAGCACAGATTCAACTAGAGGATCCTGAAGAGTCAGAGACAGAGGAGCTCCTTTTCCACTCGCACATGTGGGTGAAGGGAATGCCTCTACATTTTGTTGTTGACAACGGCAGCCAAAAGAACCTGATTTCAGTAGAAGTCGTCAAGAGATTGGAGCTTCCAACAACACCACACCCGCAACCTTATAGCCTCGGTTGGCTAAGCCAAGGATGCGGTATCTGCATTACTCAGCAATGCCTCCTACCATATGGCATCAAGCCTTTCCAAGACGAGGTACTGTGTGATGTAGCCCCACTTGAAGTCTGTGATGTTCTTTTAGGACAACCATATATGTGGAGGCGTCATGCTGTATATGAGTCACGGCCTCGCACTGTCATTGTCACTTTGGGAGGACAACTCTACCGGATCCCAGAGATAGTTGCACCTACTACAGTCTCGCAGGGTAGGAAGATAAACTCCCACATCAGAAAATTATTTCTCTTCACAATTGCATCTGAAGGAGAACATAAGATCACAAAGACCTCCACACCCTCTGCACAGGGTGTCTCTACTCATCAGACACAAGAAGAAGACAGAGCCATTGTTTCCTCATCTATCCGAGTACCTCTACAATGCAAGGCCATGCATTCAAGGCGCTCATCCAGAAACAAATCATCCAGACAACAATTACAGCCCTCTCACTTCAAAGAAAAGCAGCCTCTTCACTTCAACAAATGTCGCACCAGGAGATCAACTCAACACAAAGTTCGAGATATGATATGGGATTCGACGCAATGGAGACCATTGCTTCCTAAGGAGGGAAGATTGATCCAGATGGAGATCGGTGGCCACCCACCTATTCCACTGGCTCAAAACAATTATCCATTGTGGCAGTTTCCTAGTTATTTTTCGGCAGTTTTTTGAGTCCTAAACTTCCGGGGCCGTTTTGAGGCCTTAAACGATGTTTTTTGGAGATTCGGAGCCAAATGGTTGTAAAGATTAGATAGACCTTTCCAACAAGCTATCGAACTCCCAAATCGGAGATCGTATGCAAAAGTTATGACCCCGGGAAGTTGACTGTTCAACTTACCACCGCGGGGCCGCAAACTTTATGACGGTTCATCTTCTAGGGTTACGTTTTGGGAATTTTGGGGTTCTCGCCTCATTCTTATTATATATAGGCCCCTTTGGCCTCATTTTTTATTCATCTTGGCATGAATGAGCGTAGAGGCCACATCTCTTCTCAGAGATAGCTACCACCATTCTAGCAATTGTATTACAGTCTGTTCTATTTTCGCCATTTAATAGAATATGTGTTTACTGTATCTCTGTTATATTTGCAAAATGTCTGTTATTATGATTCTGTATATGTTCTTTCATTTCGTTCACGCATAAATCCGGATCAGCTACCATCCGTACCTTACTCTCTTTAGCTGCTCAGAAAGGGTGGAAAGTTCATCAAATGGATGTGAAGGCTGCTTTCTTGAATGGAGACTTGAAAGAGAATGTCTTTATGTCTCAGCTAGAAGGCTTTGTTGTGAAAGGAAAAGAACAAAAGGTATGCAAGCTTGTCAAATCCTTGTATGGCCTAAAACAAGCACCTCGTGCATGGTATGAAAAGTTAACTGAGCATCTTTTGAAGTTAAATTTCGAACATTTTGATCTTGATGATGCAACACTGTTTATAAAGAAAGTTGGAAGATCTGTTGTATATCTTTTGGTGTATGTAGATGATGTTTTGATGACAGGGAACAATGAGAGCTATATATCATCCATAAAGAAACATTTGAAAAAGATCTTTGAAATGACAGATATGGGACATCTCCAATATTACTTAGGAATTGAAGTCACTCAACATCCTAAGTACATATTCCTATCTCAGAAAAAATATGTTGGAGAACTACTAAAAACATTTTGTATGACAGAATGCAACCCTATATCTACTCCAATGGAACAAAAAATGAAGCTCACATCAAGCGAAGGAAAAGAATTTCAGGATGCGACCAAGTATCGACAACTGGTAGGAACTCTTATCTACCTTACAACAACTAGATCAGATATTTCTTATGTTGTTGGCATACTTTCAAGGTTCATGCATAAACCTTGTGAAGGACACTGGTCAGCTACAAAAAGAGTTCTAAGATACTTGAAGGGGACTCAAGACATTGGACACAAGTACTCTAAAGTGGATGACTTCAAACTTATTGGGTACTCAGACTTAGATTTTGAGGGCGATAAGGAGACAGGAGTATCAACTTATGGATACACTATGAGTCTTGGATCAGCAGCTGTCTCA
The DNA here is from genome assembly GCA_001517045.1 of Pseudotsuga menziesii. Classification (NCBI taxonomy): domain Eukaryota; kingdom Viridiplantae; phylum Streptophyta; class Pinopsida; order Pinales; family Pinaceae; genus Pseudotsuga; species Pseudotsuga menziesii. The sequence goes on from LPNX010395937.1 coordinate 82,750, forward strand.
TGGAGATCACTCAAACAGTCAGTTCTGGCAGATTCAACAACAGAAGTAGAATATGTAGCTGCAGCTGAAGCAACGAAAGAAATAGTGTGGCTTAGGAAGATACTTGAAGATTTGCAAGAAAAACAAGAGAACTCCACTCCATTATTGGTTGACAATACTTCTGCAATCAAGCTGGCTAAGAATCCTAGATTCCATTATCGAACCAAACACATCAACACAAAGTATCATTTGATTTGACATCATGTAGAGGCCAAGACAGTCCATCTTCGTCATTGTTCCACAAATGATCAAATTGTAGACATCTTCACCAAAGCGCTTGGACGAGAAAAGTTTGAAAGATTCAGAAACATGCTCGGACTTACGAATAGCCCTTCAGATTAAGAGGGGGATTGTTAGAATATAATCCGTTAGGGATTATTGGAAATAAATAAAGAAAACTGAATAGTTAGGAAGCCGAAAAGGCTGGGCGGAAGGTGAAACACAACCGTCCTATGAAATGTATAAATAAATGCTTTTAGCTATGTAATGGATAGAATCGAGAGTTATACCTAACAGTTTATAAGCATGCAACAATGATTATGGTTAAAGGTTGATAGAAAATTTTAACTTTTTGCTTACCTTATTTAAGGTTGCTACCAATCATGTGATAACATAAACTATGGAGAAATATTTGTTATGGAATAACAATACGATAGTTTAATATTATGGTTTTAAAGTTTGATGTTATATTTGTAAGGATCGTGGCAATAATTCTCAATAGCATGCAAGGTTTAAAGATGACCATGTGAAACGTTTTTAAGATTTGATTAAATCCATGGCATGCGAATTAACAATGAAACCATGGTAGTTAAATCTTTCCAAGCAGTTTATTAACTGCTCTTTAGATCTCAATTTTAGTAGATGAATATTATCCCTCCACTTGTACCCTATGTATGCTCTTCATTGTTGGATGATACTTTTATTGGGCTTCATTAAATTTGGAAAGTGTGATTCACAACTCTGCCTTAATCTCAATATTGGTTACTGTGGAAGTTATTTGTTGGCTTATTTCATTATGTGTTTCACAGACCAACTCGTTTAGGTATTTTTCCGTACTGTGGATATTGTGTTTCCACCTTGTGTGAACACAGGTCTTGCCTCTCTGGCCATGAAACCCATGATGCTAATTTGAGCTTTGCAATATGCATTTAGCAGAAGGGTTTTTATTTTGAAGAGTAGAAGGGTGTGAAAACTAAGAGAGATGAGATCTATATCTCATTCTTCGGCTCTGCAATTTTCTTAAATCTTTCTTTGCTTCTTTTGTGGAGGGATTGGTGGCTTTGCTTCTGCGCTTTGATATTGTTCATGTTGGAGTTTCTTAATTGAAGAAGAGGTTTTCTTTTCTAAAGGTATCTTCGCAACGATGTATTCGTTGATGAAAAACCCTAGTACTCTTGAGCGTTTACTTGCAAGGTAACTAGTATGGTCTCCACCATTCTTGTATCTCATTTTTAAAGGGTAATGTTCTACGTATAAAAGCATTCTAAGCCATTTCTTGAATGCTATAGGTGAAGATAACAAGGGCAAGGTATAAGTAGCTTGGTCTTGTTAAGTTTCGGTTATGTGTGAACTTCACTTTGGAAAAAATAAAGATATCGTGCTCTCGTTATATTTTTGGTTACCGTGGCTTTGTTTTAATCCCTCTACCTTCCTCTTGGAATAGGTTTGAGCTTAAACTATAAGTTCTTTATACTTTTTAAAGGTTTAGGTTTTTAGTTTAAACTACAAAAAATAATTAGTTTAAAGTACAAACTTGGAAAATAACTTGTTGGAAGGGTTATCAACAATTTAGGTGGTTATCTTGCCTAGTTTTTCAACTGCAATAGCTAGCAGTTCCCCGAATCTTAAGTTTGGAATTGAGTACTGATTCTATGCTTCTTATTGTTGGCTAGTGGGTCTCAATGTTTTTAAAGAATCAATGAGGCTCACAGGGGCTTCACTTGTTGACCAATATACTATTACGTTAGTTCATATTGTGGGTTTTAAAATTATCAAAAATCTAACCAATATATTGTAGGTATTGGGGGGATGAGGGGTTTAAGGTGGGATAGGTAGGGTGTTTTATAAGGATTGAGCTATAAAAATGGGTGGGGAGGAGGTTTCAACAAAAAGAGTTTGGGTTAATATCTCTCGAAATTAAGGGTATTCTTTAATATCCCACGATCGCATGTGCTATGTGATAGGTTCACTAAGTGAAGTCCCCGTGATGAGGCTACACTTCCTCAGTATAAATCGATGCTCTGTAGCCGATAAGCATTAAAACCTAAATCTAAATATTTATCAGTGTTCTTAGCTTGATTAACTCTCTCAAATCTAATTCTATTTTCGTTAATGTGCATGGGGATTCAATTGTTGGTGTGAACCTGCTTGCAATAATATATGAAATAGATTTATTGCTGTGTATAAGGTATGCACAACATTCAACCGGTTGGCGTGATGCTGTGCATCTATAGTGATTCGGATTTTGGAACTTTGGGAAAAAGGATTCTTGGCCTCATGCATTTCAAGGATAGATCGTAAGTTAAGTTGAGTTGCACTTGTTTTGATGGTTGAATATTTGATTTGAAATTTTTTTCCTATCTCGTTTAGAGACTCGATTTAACTTTCCAATCCAAGAGATTTGGATTCTTGATGTAAATTGATACTATATATGTGGAATGTTTGTTTTCCTTCTTGGCTCATTTTATAACTTATAAATTTTTTATAGTTTGATAACATATTTAATATCCAGGGTTTTAAAAGCATTTACATTTTTCCTTATTGTCATTTTCAATTTATCATTTTATATCCATCTTGTTTACATGTACTAAGAAATATCTCGGCTCTATTGTTATCTCTATGCATTATTAGTATAATTTATATTTATATTAGTTATTAATTCTGTTTATATTAGTACAATTTATACTAAATTTTTTATCTAGCATGTTATCAAGTTCTATTTAAAAGAAAGTTATTTTTCCACAAACTGTAAATAAAATATCAATAAATAATGAATTACTTGAAGCATAAATATTTATTTATGGATATAAATTGGATAAAAGAGCTAATAAAACTTTTAATAAATGATAGCAATAAAATAACTAAACAATTCCAAAATAAGATTAGATAGAATGGAACCTGATACCAACTTATGGAAAATCAAAACTAAAGGTCATTGTTCCTCCAAACAAACTTCCAGAACAACCAAGTTACTTTCTCTCAAACCCCCGAACCTATTTGTTGAACCACAAGGACAAAGACTAGTCACAGTGCTCTCTTTGCATAATTTAGTTCACTTTTCCTCCATAAAAAACCTCCTATTCATTCGATGGGTTCAATACTTATAGTATTTTGCTTAGGACTTGGTCATTTATGAGCCTCTTGCTCATTATTACTTCACAACGAGTCTCAATGTGATTTTTAAAGAGTATGCCTCCTGCATCGCTTGAGTTTTCATTCAATAATTTTGCCACTTGGGATTTTCTTTTGACACTTGTCATTCCTCCTTATGGGTCAACAAATGCTCTGTAACAACTACTTTAGTTTTGATTCTTTCATATTTTAATTAATTATTAATTAATAATTATTTTACATTTATTTTGACCTCACCTGGTCAAAATATCAAAATAATAACTTAATGTCATTTAAGCAATAAATATTTAGGTTCTTTTGGTGCGTTACATACACATCCCCTTAAAATTTAACACCATCCTTGGTGTTACTTTTAAGCCTCTTCCAAATCATTCTGAAATAGAATTGGATATGCTTCTCGCATATCACTTTCCAATTACCAGGTAGCCTCTTCCGGACTAAGGTGCTTCTGTTGCATTTTGACATGTTCGATGGTATAGTTATGGTGTAAAATTTCTCTCTTATTGAGAATACTTTCCGGTTCCACTTGAAATTCTCCTTCGGTTTCCACCTAAACAACATTCCAGTCAACCACATGAGTTGTTGAAAATAGTTGTTAATTGATGTCAAAGGAGTTCAGCAATGAAAAAACCAATGAACATGATGCAAGAAGCAGAGGATAGATGCAAGAGGAAAATGATCGACAATGTACAGATCAACGGCTAGATTTGAATTCGCAAAAGGATCAACAATTAAGATTAAATCCGTAATTTATCGTAGATCGACGGTTAGGAGTGAACCCATAAGGAAGTTGAAATTTTGGAAGAAATGCAGAAGGCAGAAGGGAAAAAGAAAATGTAAATTAATATGGGTTTTCGCCACCCACATTTCTCCCTACAGAATGCAGAAGGCAGAAGGAAAAAAATAAAAATATAAAGTAATATGGGTTTTTTCCACCTGAAGTCTTCCCTGCGAAATGCGGAAGGTGGAAGGTGAAAATGAATTTTTTTATTATGTGCATTTTAGTCAGGTTGTATGGGTATGTTACTGGGATCGACATATAGGAAAAAATCTACAGTGGATCAATGGGTCAAGATGGTTGAGGAAAGGATCTGTTGCAGAAAGGAAAATTCAGAAGAATTTCTGGTGAAGAATTATCATTGCGGAGATGAAATTCTGGTAAAATTGCATTGCAAAAAGGTATGACTGATAAACTTAAATAGAGTTAAAGAGTTCTAAGAATGAAGAATTGAGTCTTCATGAAGAGGAACGATCTAAGAATGAAAAGGTGCAATGGTGAAGATATGCACTCATAGAAAATGTGTTAGAGGGTATTTATAGACATAATGATGAGTGAGAGAAATTGTCTCGGCAATAGTTTAATGCAGTTGTACCAGTTAGAGACCAAAGTAGAATTAGAGACAAAAATCGTAAATAATATATGAATATCATACAAAAATATAGGGTGGTAGGGTAGAGCTAGGATAGGCATCAAGCCTGCAGGGGGTTGTAGCCTCCTTCCAGCAGTAGCTAGTAAATAGGGTGTAGTAGCATCATGTCAGTAATAGCTGAAAAAACAGGGGGTTGTAGCCTCCTTCTAGTAGATGTTGGTAAATAGGGTGTGGTAACCATCATTTTCTATTGTAGCAGGAAGAAATTCTTTTTAAATATAGTTTTACATTAATAGGATGTATTGGTGGCATTTCCGAATTGGGTTCCACGATAAAATTTGTGTTCTACGTTTCTTGTTGATTTTGTGTGTTAAATGTTAATTTTGTTTTTGAAGTGATAAAAAGTTATCAATACTGATTCACCCTCCCTCTCAATATTTTCCAATATTCTAACAATTGGTGTCAAAGTAGGTCCCTTCACCACGGTTTAACCACCGAAAGGAATATCCTATTTAAAAACCACTATGGATAAATAAGAAGGGCTAGCCACTAACATACCTCCATTGTTCACATGAGAAAATTATGCATATTGGAGTCTGGAAATGAAGTGCCATCTGATGTCCCTTGGATGGAAGGTTTGGGCAGCAACTGAAAAGGAGTATAAAATAGAAGACCAAGCACCTATAGAGCCAATGGAACTAGGCCAATATGAAGGTAATGCCAAAGCTTTAAATGCAATCTTGAGTGGATTGAAAAAATCTATATTTACGAAAGTTATGCGTTGCAAGACTACCAAACAAGATTGGGATAAGTTAAAGATTATCTATGAAGGGGAATCCAAAGTCAAAGAATCCAAGCTTCAGACATATAAAGGCTAGTTTGAGAGCCTTTAAATGAAAGAAGAAAATATTGGGAATATCTTCTAAGAGTAGATGAATTTTTCAATGCTATTAGAGGTCTTGGAGGAAAATTAAAAGAAAGAGAAGTGGTTAACAAGGTACTAATAACAATGCAAATGCAGTGTGAATTGAAAGTATCCACCCTAGAAGAATGAGATGATCTTGACCTTGTAACAGTAGACGAACTACATGGAATACTCACTACATATGAGATGAGAACGGGAATAAATAAATCTTCAAGAAAAGATGCAGCATTTAAATCCTCATCCAAAAACCAATCAGAGAACCTAGATGATGAGGAAGCTCTTTTTATTAAAAATCTTGAGAAAGGTACTAGAAAATATTAAGGAAAGTTACCCCTAAAATTTTTCAATTGTGGAAGAATTTGACATTTTGCTTCAAAATGTACTTACCCTAAACAAGATGGCAGTGATCATAGAGAAACCTCAAAGTTCAAAAAGGGTAAAACGGGAAACAAGAAGAAGTCTTATGAGAAAAATAAGATTGTTTACACCATGGAAGATAGTGAAGATGAAGATACAAGTGAAGATGAAGAAACTAAAATTCTATTCATGGGTGTAGATACTCAAGCTTCAAATAGTTACTCAGATGTGGAAGGAGAAGTAGACTTAAGAGCTGAACTTGTTAGTGCTCTTGAAGAACTTGAGAAATGCAGAAAACGAACAAACAGTCAAATCATGTCATTAGTAAGTTGGAAGCTTAGCTTCTAGGTGCCAAAAGGATTGAGGAGGTCCTAAATTTGCAGCTCAAAAGAAGAATGAATCTGAGAGACTTGAAGAAGAGATTATGCAATTCAAGAAAAATATTGATGAAGGATCTATCAAATCAAAGTTTGAGAACAGCTCAAGGATTCTAGATGACATCCTAAAATAGACAAAGATCATCAAGTGATAGATCTAGCTTGGGTTTTAACAAGGAAAAGAAGCCAAAATATTTATCTTTCACTAATCAAGGAGGAAATAAGAAAAGTTGTGCCGAAGCACTAAAGAGTCCACTTGAAAAGGAAGAGAACAAGAAAGCTGCCCTAAGCTCTCAAGATAAAAACATAAATAATATGGTGCCTAAGAGACACAATAGATACCAACAAATATTTTTAGGTCATTTTTACTCTTGTAATAACTTTCGTCATAAGTCCTTAAATTACAAAGCTTATGGGAAGGTTCATGAATACAAGAAGAAGTCATCAAGTAAGAAACCAAAAGGAAATCATAACCTTTTTACACTTCTTCAAAAATATGACATAGAGTGTTACAAATGTAATAACGATGGACATATGGCAAGAGATTGTAAACTGGTGACTCCTACAAGGAAGAATGTTGCAATTAAGTATCAAGACAAAAAACAGAAGAAGTATTGGAGGGAAAAGGAAGAAAAGGAAAGTTCCATGATTTCTCTATGTGCAACAGAGAAACAAAACCTACAAATTTGGACAATGGGTTTTCAAAACACATGACAGGTGACCCAAAAAAGTTCATAAAACTAAAAGATAATAAAGATAAAGTCACACTTGGAGAAAATATGTTTGCTAAGATAATTGTCAAAGGAAAATCTGTTGTCAATAACAAGATCAAAGTAGAAAATGTATTACCAATAGAAAACCTCAATCCTAATATCCTCGGTGTAAGTCAAACATGTGATCAAGGGTGCATCTGTATTTTTGACTCAGAGAAATGTGAAATCAGGAAAAAGGACCGAGGAAGAGTTGTTGGCATTGCTATAAGAAATTCAAACAATGTATACATACTAGAAAATGAAAATCAATGTTACTTAAGTATGGTTGATGAAAGTTGGTTATGGCACAGAAGGTTGGGACATTTAAATTTTGACAATCTTGTCAAAATAAGTAAGAAGGAAGCTGTAAGAGACTTGCCTAAAATTGTAAAACCTCTAAAATCAATTTGTAAACATTGTCAACATGGGAATAAAACTAGAGGAAGTTTTAAAGAAAAAGAACATATGACCTCACATCATCTGGAAATAGTGCACACGGATCTCTATGGACCAACAAGAACTAAAAGCATGCAATGAGAATATTATTTCATGATGCTCATTGATGATTACAAAAGGATGACTTGGGTGAAAATTCTCGAATAAAAATCAAAAGCCTTTGAGAAGTTCAAAATATTCAAGGCAGTGGTTGAAAATGAGACGTATATGAAAATCAAATGTCTTAGATTAGACAACGGGGGAGAGTTTACTTCAAATGAGTTAAATGAGTACTTTTGTGAGATACATGGAATTAAGAGATAATTTTCATCTTCAAAGACTCCTCAACAGAATGTTGTTGTTGAAAGGAAAAATAGAAAATTCCAACAAGCTACCAGAACACTTCTTAATGAAGCAAACTTGTCAGATGCATATTGGAAAGAAGCAGTATACACAACTTTCTATATACTTAATAGAGGACAACTCAAAGTGAATAAGGAAAAGACTCCTTATGAACTATGGTATGGAAGACTAGATTCGGTAAAATATTTCAAAGTATTTTGAAGTAATTGTTACACTAAAAGGAACAAGGATGATCTTGACAAGTTTGACTCTAGGATTGATGAAGGAATATTTCTAGGATATTCATCCACCAAGAAGCAGATAGATGTTACAATAAAAGGTTACACAAGATTGTAGAAAGTGCAGATGTAACAATAGGTGATATAAAACCAAGAAGAGTAAGAAGTCATAACTGTGTTGAAAATATAAATGATGAAGAAAAGGAAGACTTACAAAAGGACGAAAGTACTCATGATGAAGAAAAAAAAAAGAGAAGGAAGATACACAGGAAGGTGAAGAAGACTCCCCAAGACCCGATACAAAAAATCCATCTAGAAGGATACAAAAGAATCATTCGGAGAAACAGATCATAGGTGATAAAAATGTTGGAGTCAGTACAAGGAGACAACTACTATTCAATGAACAAGCCCTACTCTCAATAGTGGAACCTATAGATTTTACAGAAGCCAACAACAATGATGAATGGGTCAAAGCCATGAATGAAGAATTGGATCAGATTAAGAAAAATGAGACTTCGGAACTTGTCCCAAGACCCAAAAATAAGAATGTTATAGGGACCAAATGGGTTTTTCTCAAGTATAAAGGATTGATTTTGAAGAAACGTATGCCCTTGTAGAAAGACTTGAAGCAATCCGAATGTTTTTTGCACTTTGATGCCATAAAAACTTTAAAGTATATCAAATGGATGTGAAAGCTGCATTTCTGAATGGAAAATTAGAACAAGAGGTTTATATTGAACAACCTAAATGTTTTCTCTTATAAAAAAATAGAGACTATGTTTGTAAATTGAAAATGGAACTCTATGGCCTCAAACAAGCCCCAAGAGCATGGTTTTCTAGGTTGGACAACTACTTTAAGAAACAAGGATTTAAGAGAGGGGCCACTAAAAGTAATCTCTACTTAAAAATTGAAGATGAAAATATGATCATTGTTGTTGTTTATGTAGATGACATCATATCTGGAAGCAATTTACAAATACCAAGTGTAAACTTTGTTTATGAAATGAAGAAGGAGTTCGAAATGTCAATGATGGGTGAACTAACATTCTTCTTTGGGTTACAAGTTTAACAAACAGACAAAGGAATCTTCATCTCTCAAACTAAGTACATCAAGGACATGCTTAAAATATTTAAGATGGACGACTCCAAATGTAACGTCCCTGACCCTCCGACCGATAAAGAGGACGCTACCATAATACGATCTAACCTGGGAAACTATCCCCATGAACATACACACATAATAACTGAAATGCTTTGAAAGTAAAAGATGGATACATTATTACCATACAGCGAAAGCAAAATGATACATTCAAGCATTTGGCATGTTCATGGTAATTCATTAAATAGTAAATGCAATTGCAGAGATGAAATAGACAAGAAAACTTATCTTTGGATGAAGAACTCGTCCTGTAACCAGCTATGTCACTGCAACGTTCCACCCAACCATAGGCCACTGTGCTCCTTAATCTCTTAGCAACACTGTCACCCCCGAGCTGGGCATGATTCCCCAAGGAATAAGGAACTAATCAGGCTCACACATAGCCAAAGATACACAACTCATCCAAGACAACATAGTTGGGTTCATCAGGCCATCAGGGAGCTGGGAAAAGCTGACCGCTAAGAAGGTGGGATCACTGGAGAGCTAAGGACCCCTACACTAGAACTATCCTGACTTGTAGGACACCCACACACACCCAACACAAGGAATCAGTCCCTTCTCTACTACATAGTCCCTAAGGCCCTAACTTCCCTTCCAGTGCTATTTAGGGGTTGTGCTATTCAACCTTCATTCCCACTCCAATTTAGTCCAAATACCAAACACTGGATATACACAACAAAATTGAGCAATTCAAATATCTGGGAACAAAAGAAAACACCATAGAACAAAACCAAGGTAACAATTTGGGTAATACACAACTCTAACTGGGAAATTTGATTCTTGATTCATTCTTGGCCCTATCATGGCGAAAACGACTCAATGGGAATCCACAACAACCCAATTTCATGGGGAAATCAACATCAATTGATTTCTCAGCTATGTGAGGAAAGAAAAACAACCTACGTGGAGGTGAATTCACATGCTCAGACCCACAACGAAGATAAATACACAAAACAAAATCCCCACCACAAAATTCACACACACAGCAAAATCGTGCACGTGAGGATGCTCTCCCAGCTCTCTGCGTGAGTAAAATGCCAAAAACTGTGTGTGAGGAGAAGAACCCCGTCTCTGTGTGAGAATGGAATGCGGGTCTTCAGCTCCTGCATGAGGATGGAATGCGGGTCTTTAGCTCCTACGTGAGGATAGAATGCAGGTATTTTTTCCCTCCCATGAGGGAAAATGAAGGACATATCCTCTGGGCTTGCGTGTGGTCAGGAGTTGACAGCCTTGCCAGACTGACGTTATCCATGCAGACATCTTGCTGCCCCCAACCAACTCTTGCTGAATTAATTCGGTTGGTAGATGAGACAAGGGGGAAAATGGTCAGTAAGACAAAGAGGATGGTTGACATCTAGATGGGTTCACCTCTTGACACTTGGCTATTCCGCAATGGCTCCCACAGGTTAGACAATCCCCCCCTTAACCTTAGGAAATCATTCCCTTTTCATTATCGTTGCACCAACATAGTTGGTTGTAGGTTTTTGATTAATTTTGCATACACACATGATGTCCAACCTTTTAACATGCATGGCTAGCACAAAATACCATCGGCATCACTTCCAATCACTGAAACACAAATAGTTAAATCATGGTGGGGCCTTTTCCTTTAACTCCACACCATGATTAATTACAATATTACATCATATACCTTTTAATGCAAATGGGGTCAAAACTTGGGTATTACAATCCCCTCCCCCTTGGATTAACACCGTCCTCAATGTTCCAATACTTAGGAATACATATACAATTTAAACGTCCAAAATTTTAAAATTTTGCAGATCTGTCCTACGTTCAATTATTTACTTTGAATTTTCAGGACCAAGCCCTTTGGCTTCCACAAGCTTCTCCTGTTGGTTCTCAGCTTTCGGCTCATCCCCAAGTCTAGGAACTTTGTGGCTGCTACCCTCTTGATGTTCCCTTGTTGGGCAGTTCTGGCGGCAATGATGTCCTCCGCATTTCCAACATTTCACTAGCTGCTTCATCTTTACCTGCTCAATTTCCTTTGAGTCTTCACGCTTGAAATGTTTCTTAATGGACTGATTGGATGAATGCCTCATCATTGATCCACTTTCCTTTCCCTTACGGATTGCTCCCATAATGCTTTTTACCTCCCTTTGCAGACAAATAGAGTCCTGCAAAACCTTGTGGTTCATCTCATTCTGCTTTTTCTGTATCTTGAGCATCTCCCCAAGATTTTCTTGGGTCTTGGAAATTGTTTGAAGGAGACTTTCAGCCAAGTGCAATAGCCTTTGGTTTGTTTCCATGGTCAATGTGCACAACTAGTTTTCACTTGTCTCACCTGTGAAATGCATTGTTGTAATTCTTGTTAGCCTAAGCATAATACAAGCATTAAAATCAATCAATTAATTGCCCAATTGACATGGGCAGTCCAAGTCTTATCGAGGAGACTTTCATACTTTTCATGCCTTCCCAACAGAGACATGAGCTCATTCATGTCCATTCTTGGGAAGGGAATTGACTATTCCAGCATTCACAATTTATTTCAAGCAATTAAACACATTCTACTTTCAGCCATACATGCTTTCAACAATTTTTCTGTTTGTATAAATGCATGAGTGAATAAGATAAAATAAAGGAAAGAGAGAGCAATAAGAGATTTTTTTCCCTCTTTGTCTTGTTCCATTCTGGAACCCACACCACGACTGTGGTTTTAATGCTCCTAGCCTCTTTCACTTCACCGCGAATGCTTGGCCAAACCTTCTTGACCATGAAACTTAGTGTCTATGGTCTATTCTAGACCTCTCAACCATGGAGTCTCTCCACATGGATTGTCTACAACTCTTGGCTGCTAGGACCTACACAGTCCCACTAGCACCCTCTTCATTATTGCTCATGTTGAGCTCTTTAGGACGGTCACATGTCCATATGCATCCCCAGGATGCCTTCATAGTCCTTTCTCCCAGTGATACCTATATTCAAACATTGAATGGATTCACATGTTTAGTTTATTCTCTTCGGTTTTTATTTCTAAACAAGAGCTTAGAATATCATAACCAAATCATATACACATGTATATTTGTAATCAAGAAGCTGCAGATAATCCAATACTTATCTATATTGTGTGTTTCCTCTCTAGTCCACAGGGTCCTGCTTTTCTTTTCAAGCCTTGGAATTGCCTATGGACTTGGATCTTAGGTCAACACGCAAGCTGCTCCACAACATCAAATATTTAATCTCCAGTCAGTACACCTTCACGCCGAATGGGAAGGAAACTTTACCATGACCATTTCTAGGTCAAGGATCTATTATGGATCCCTATGCATATAACAACCTTATTTCAACAATACCTTCACAACACCTCATCAAAATCCCCATAACCTCCACAACATCCTCATCAAAATTCCCAAAACCTCCACAACCTTCACAAAATCCTTTTATACACATCGACCCTTACATCGCAACCCCTCGCAACAACCTTTTACTTTTGCTCTTTAGTGTGCAACACCAAATTGCATCTATTTAGCCTGACCACACAAGCAATATAAGAAAACTCATTAGTGTTATTTCTCTAAAACTGTAACCATATTTCATAAAATTCACTATCAAGTATTGAAACACCAGGAGTGTGTCCATTCCCTAGGGTGTAGTCAATATTGAAAACTCTATCATGACCCGGCATCGGGAAAGTGTGCACCCTTCTCCGATGTGAGCCATGTAGGCCCTACTCATACTCAAGAAATATGTCACAATGGAAATAAAATCAAAACATGCTCTGCATATTGACTTTAACAATTAGACATGCATATTCTTAGTTGGGGTCACAGAACACTTATCCATTTGCAGACGCAGTATTTCTTTTTTAATGAGGAATGGGGGCTCCCTTCTCTAAGTTGACAGTCCCTTGGTTTGCCATCCCAACTCTTTTTTTTACATTCCATGTCTCACACATGTCTTACTGACATAATCTCTACCATCTCACTCATGTTGCTTACCAATCATGTAGTGCATATGGGACATTCCGAAAATGTCCAATGGAGTTTCACTTGAAACCCATTTCCAAGATATGGGAACCTTCCCATGAAGTTTGGCTCTTGCAGGCCATCACACATGGTGTTCCTAAAATGTGTACCCCTGGAACATTCATCATGTAGCCAAACAGTCAATCATCATCTACTAATACAATCCAAATTTGATTGTTCCATAACCAAGCAATGACATTAGTAATTAAATTCAATATGAATTTGCAACTCTGTCTACTACAGAAATTGATTTGCTTAGCAATGAGGTGATCATCATTTGTCTATCTCTTGTAAGCAACACCACTATGCCCATTATAATTTTATGCTTATTAGCATAACATGAGAATCCACTTATGACACGTTCTCATAACACAACTCCATGCAATCCAATGATGATTAGTAATTATCAGCAATTCTCAAATCTGAAATTTACAAGTCTAACTTGACAATCCATCCTGCACACAAACTATTTTCACAACCATGAGACTCTTCCGATGAGTTTTGTCTCTTTCACATGGTATATCTCAGCCTTCATCATGGTATTACCCACATTGCCATGCCCCAAACAATCTACCCGAAATATGAACTTCAATTAGCCAAACACTTTGTAAGTCTTCGTGCATATAACTTTTCATTGCTGCAATAATCACTAAAGCATTTTCAGAATTATAGAATTCAAATACTTCCAGCTGTTAGCATATTAATATCACCAAAACCCATTTAGTTCATGTGATTCATTTAGCATACTACTATAACAAGGTGCAGTCACATCATTTATGCAATTTAAATGAACTTTTCGATACTCTTTATTTCACAATCATATCACTTGTACCACTTTTCCCTTCCACAGAGCATTCCGACAGTCAATTGATTATGACTACCCTCTTTATGCATTTACTATCGTGCATTCATAACAGTTCATGAAATGATCTTGGAATTATCATCAATTCATCATTTCCGTCATTAGTCAGTCATAATAACACACGCACCATCCCTATGTATCCATGCAATGCATCACAACATGTGCACCCATACTTATACATGCATCTTTACAACATCTACTCAACCTTTTCATATGCATCCCCTCAAGGCATAATTACAAGATTTATAAAATCTCTTCATGCATATCCTCTTAATGCTACATTGTATGGATTCATAATACTATGCATTCAACCATATTATGGCCTAACCATGACTACCTCATATAGGATGCATGCATTACTATAATCAAGACCACCAGTCCTCACTTGTTTTGGTTATTAAGTTCATATCAACATTCACAGGGCATGATATATTTCTATATGAATGTAGTATAAATTTTTAAACAACCACATGGTATGAGACCTCCTGCCTTTACCACTCCATGCCCCACCACACTATGGCAGTATGCCATTCATGTGAATGCATTTCATTCCTAAATGCATACCATTCCATGATTGTTAAATATGGTTCAATGGATTTCTTACCCAATCCCCTCCCAACACTTACGCAATTATCATAATTAAACCATTACCTGCATGGCTCCTACTTACACCCTTGATATTACCAGTTTAGTCTATCTCTTCTAGAGGATTGCAGAATTCCCTCACCATCTTCTTGATCATGGATTTGTTGCCTTATCCCTTTTTTTTATAAGGTTGATGGTCCCATGCAACAACATCATCAACATATTTAGCCATGCTCCTGTTGTCGTTGGTTTTTCCACCAATACCAACACCAATACAATATTTACCATTAATGGTTCATTGTAAATGTATAATTCCCACTACTCTTACCAATATGTAATATCCTATGCATGCAAAACATATCCCCATGCATTTTCAGCATCACCATGCTATAATTTTTATGTACACAAAGATTATAAAATATAAATATAGTTAGCAAGACAAGGGTTAAGGAATTTTCCCTTTCAAATCCCTCATCTTTGCATGGAATTCCTATTCCACATAATAGCTGGTTCGACTTCATGGTCTTTTCTACTTCTAGGCATGCGATTCTCGAATTTGTCCATATTAACAACAACATTTTTTTTGTCAAAACAACCACTAGTACTTTTCTACTCCCCATTCAAACTCTAGTGATTCTCCACTGTTCTCTACTGGATAACCTTTCCAACTCCTATCCACATGCTCCATTCTAACTTCGGGTGTGAAAATCACACTACTTCTAAAATGACGATTTTCACCAAATTTCTGCACTTTTACACACAGCTGTATTCTGGTCTAGAATGCCAACTTTAGCCACTTGTAGGAGCAAATCTAGGAAGATTCAGGAAAACTTTTCTATCAAGCGAAGTTAATCCATACAACGAGGAACACTTAGTAACTTGCAGATCTCATTTTCGATGCACCATTCATATTTTATGACTTCTTGATTTGACTAATTTTCCCAAAACATAGAATTTTCTTTTCACAAGAACGACTGCCTGAAGGGCACGATGGGGGTCGAGAGGGATTTTATAAATCTTTGATTTTTGTGCAATCTAGCACATAAGATCACTTCCATTTTTCTCCTTTTCAGCCTTGTAAATCCATTGAAGAACTGCTGAAAAATCCCACTGAAAAATAATAAAGAAACTCATATTTTTTTTTTGTCTGATTGGATCCCTTCCCAACTAGTCATCCGAGGTATCAGATCACTAGTTGATAATGCTACCAACACCTCGACGGAATGATCTTCATCTATCCTCTGATACCATATCAGATCCATCTTCATCTATCCTCCGAGGCACATCAGCCCAATCTTCCACTATCTTCCGAGGCACATCATCTCGATCTTCCTCTATCTTCCGAGGCACATCAGCTCGATCTTCCTCTATTCCTTTTCGATGCCTCGGATTGATATTCCTTTGTCTTCCAATGCTATGGCTGACCAATCCTCAATTCTTTTTCAATGCCTCAACGGGTTGATCTTCATTTCCCTTCCGACGCTTCAGCTTGATCTTTATTTTTCTTCTGATGCACATCAAAAAACTTCTTCCAAGAGACATCGGAATTTTTTTTTCGATATTTCCAATACTTAGAAAAATTTTGGAATTTTTCTTTCTTCTCCTGCCGCCGTTTCGGCTCCCTTCCGGCAAGCCTTGCTGACACCTCCACTTCTCCTAGCTGATACCTTTGGCTCCTCCCAAGCTGAGAGCTTCAGATCCTCCCAACTGAGAAATTTGGCTCCTTCAGCTCCTCCCAGCCAAGACCACTAGAAAAATTTCAAACTTAGAAAATTGTTTCAAAATTTTTCTTCTCTTCTTCTTTCTGCCTCCGTTTTGGCTCCCTTCCGATGAGCCTTGCCGCCACCTTGGCTCCATCTGGCTGAGACCTTTGGCTCCTCCCAGTTGAGAGCTTTGGCTCTTCCCAACCGAGAGCTTCGGCTACTCCCACCTGAAAGCTCCAGCTACTCCCAATTGATACCTTCGGTTCCCTTCATATTTTCTTCTTTGGCGTCATCGAAATCCCTTTGGCTAACTAAGCCGACGTATCCGCTAGCTCAGTAAACATCTTCCACCGATTTTGTCACATAGAAAATTTTTCAAATAAAATTTTCTCTCTGCTAGTTCCTTACCAGATGGAATCAGCTCAAGTCATCCAATGTATCAGAGGGACTTCTGCCTAAGTCATCCGATGTTTTTCATACTTAGATTTTTTTTTTGAAATTTTCCTCTCATTCACATTTTTCCTCTGCTGGGAAAAGGGAAACCTACCTCACTCACTGCTTCTTCATGTCCCATTGAGGCCCATGTTGCAATTTGTGCTTTGATACCACAGTGTAACATCCTCGACCCTCCGACCAATGAAGAGGACACTACCATAATATGATCTAACCTAAGTAACTAGCCCCATGAACATACACACATAATAACTGAAATGCTTTGAAAGTAAAACATGGATACATTATTACCATACAGTGGAAGAAAAACCATACATTCAAGCATTTGGTATGTTCATTGTAATTCATTAAACAATAAATGCAATTGCAGAGATGAAATAGATAAGAATACTTATCTTTGAATGAAGAACTCATCCCGCAACTAGCTACATCGCTGCAACGTTCCACCCAACCATAGGCCAGTGTGCTCCTTAATCTCTCAGCAACACTCCCAACCCCGAGCTGGGCATGATTCCCTAAGGAATAAGGAACTGATCAGGCTCACACATAGCCAAAGATACACAACTTAGCCAAGACAACATAGTTGGGTTTATCAGGCCATCAGGGAGCTGGGAAAAGATGACTACTAAGTTGGCGAGCTCACTGGAGAGATAAGGACACCTGCACCAGAACTATCCTAACTTTTAGGACACACACACACACCCAACACAAGGAATCAGGCCCTCAGGCCTTGACTTCCCTTCCAGTTCTATTCAGGGGTTATGGAGAAGAAAGCCAGCCCTCTAGCTCTGTCTATGAGACTCCCAAACACGCCAGGTTTATTAAGCATACCAAGCCTTCATTCCCACTCCAATTCAATCCAAAGACCAACTATTGGATATACACAACAAAATTGAGCAATTCAAAGCTCTGGGGAAAAATAGAAAACACCACAGAACAAAACCAAGGTGACAATTTGGGTAATACACAAATCTGACTAGGAAATTCGATTCCTAAGCTGTTCTTGGCCCTATCGTGGCCAAAACGACTCAACACTAATTTACAGTAACCTAATTTTGTGGGGAAACCAGCAGCAATCAATTTCTCAGCTGTATGAGGAAAGAAAAACAACCCACGTGGAGGTGAATTCACATGATCAGACCCACAGCGAAGAGAAATACACAAAAAAAAATCCCCAACGACGAAATTCACACACACAGCAAAATCGTGCACGTGAGGCCGATCTCCTAGCTCTCTACATGATTAAAATGCCAAAACCTGTGCATGAGGAGAAGAACCCCGTCTCTACGTGAGAATGGAATGTGGGTCTTCATCTCTTGCATAAGGATGGAATGTGGGTCTTTAGCTCCTGTATGAGGATGGAATGTGGGTTTTTAGCTCCTGCGTGAGGATGGAATGCTAGTATTCTTTCCCTCCCATGAGGGAAAATGAAGGACATCTCCTCTGGGCTTGCGTGTGGTCAGGAGTTGACAGCCCTGCCAGACTGACGTTGTCCATGCAGACGTCTTCCCAAGGCAATAACTACCCCCAACCAACTCCTGTTGAATTAATTTGGTTGGTAGATGAGACAAGAGGGAAACGGGTGAGTAAGACAAAAAGGATGGTTGACATCTATATGGGTTCACCTCTTGACACTTGGCTATTCCCCAATGGCTCCCACGGGTTAGAAAATCCCCCCGCCTTAACCTTAGGAAATCATGCCCTTTTCATTATCATTGCAATGACATAGTTGGTCATAGGTTTTTGATTAATTTTGCATACACACATGATGTCCAACATTTTAGCGTGCATGGCTTACACAAAATACCATCGGCATCACTTCCAATCATCAGAACACAAAACACTAATTCATGGTGGGGCCTTTGCCTTTAACTCCACACCATGATTAATTACAATATTACATCATATACCTTTTAATGCAAATGGGGTCAAAACCGGGGTATTACACCAAACTTGTTAGTACTTCTATGATCACAGGTTATAATTAAGTAAGGATGATGAGTCTCTGAAAGTGGATCATACCATGTATAGATCCATGATAGGCATCCTACCATATGTGACAGCTACAAGACAAGATGTGATGCAAGCTATAGGTTTGGTTTCTAGGTTCCAGTCAAACCCCAAAGAAACTCATGCAACTCCAATAAAAATAATTTTCAAATATTTGAAAGGTACCATGGAGTATGGGTTATGGTACCCAAAAATTCAATACTTCATCTTAAAAGCATTTACTTATGCATATTGGGCAGGAAGTGTTGATCATCGAAAAAGTACCAGTGGAGCAGCATTCTTCTTAGGAAATTGTTTAGTTTCATGGTTAAGTAAAAAAAATATTCCATTTCACTCTCCATAGCAGAGGAAGAATATATTGCTGCAGCGTCATGTTGCACTAGGTAATGTGGATGAAGCAGACACTAGAAGACTTACTTGTGAAGTATGAGAACACAATAATAATAAATTGTGATAATACAAGTTCCATAAATATATCAAAAAACCCTGTCATGCACTCCAATACAAAACACATACAAATAAAATATCACTTCCTAAGAGAACAAGTATCCCATAAGGTTGTCAACTAGAGTATGTTGACACAAAAGAACAGGTTGCTGACATTTTCACCAAGCCACTACCTAAGGAAGCATTTAGGCATCTTAGATGAAAGTTGGGAGTGATCCCCTTACATCAGTTGTAGAAGAGGAAGTGCAATCTTAGGGGGAGATATGATGACAGGGGAGTTGTTAGAAGGAAGCTTTTGTCATTGCTATAAAAGGGGGAGAAAATTGACTAAAATAAAATGTTGCCATCAATTCCAAAGGGGGAGAATGTTGAACATAGTTATTAGTTGATGTCAAAGGAGTTCAGCAATGAAAAACCCAGTGAACATGATGCAAGAAGTAGAGGATCGATGCAAGAAGTAAAGGATTGACAATGTACAGATAATCGACTAGATTTGAATTGCAAAAGGATCAACGATTAAGATTAAATCTGCATTTGATCGTAGATCGACGGTCAGAAGTGAACCCACAAGGAAATCGATGTTTCAGAAGAAATGTGGAAGGAAGAAGGCAGAAGGGAAAAATAAAATGTAAATTAATATTGGTTTCCACCACTCGGAGTCCGCCTTGCAAAATGTAGAAGGTGGAAGGCGGAAGGAGAAAAATAAAAATATAAAGTAATATGGGTTTCCGCCACCCGGAGTCCGCCCTATGGAATGCTAAAGGAGGAAGGAGAAAATAATTTTTTTTTATATGCATTTTAGTCAGGTTGTATGGGTATGTTACATGGATCGAAGGACAAGAAAAAGTACTCAATGGATCAATGGCTCAGGATGGTTGAAGAAAGGATCTATTGCAGAAAGGAAAATTTGGAAGAATGATCATTGTGGAGAGGCAATTCTGGTAAAATTGTGTTGCGAAAGGGTATGAATGATAAACTTAAATAGAGTTAAAGAATTGAGTATTCATGAAGAGGCATGATCTAAGAATGAAAAGGCGCAATGGTGAAGAGATGCACTCACTGAAAACGTGTTAGAGGGTATTTATAGATAGAATGATGAGTGAGAGAAATTGTCTCGGCAATACAGTTTAATGCAGCTATAGCAGTTAGAGGCCAAATTAGAATCAGAGACAGAAATAGTAAACCAAATATGAATATCATACAAAAATAGAGGGTGGTAGGGTGGAGCTAGGGCAGGCATCAAGCCTGTAGGGGGTTGTAGCCTCCTTTTAGCAATAGTTGGTAAATTGGGTGTAGTAGCATCCTATTAGTAGTAGCTGAAAAAACATGGGGTTATAGCCTCATTTTAGTAGTTGCTGGTAAATAGGGTGTGGTAGCCATCCTTGTTTGTTGTAGCAGGCATAAACTATTTGTAAATACAAATTTTCAGTAATAGGACGTATTGGTGGTTTTTCCCAATTGGGTTCCATGATAAAATCTGTGTTCTATGTTTCTTGTTGATTTTGTGTGTTAAATGTTAATTGTGTTTTTTAAGTGATAAAAAATTATCAATATTGATTCACCCCCCCACTCAATTCTATCCCATATTCTAACATGAGTAGCATCATGAACATATCTCTTTAAAATCGAAACATGAAAAACATAATGTACTTTTATTATAGGTGGTAATTCTAGTTGATACATTATTGATCCAATCTTTGTTAATATTTCAAAAGGTACACAATACTTAGGTGCTAATTTTGCACATTTTTCCAATCTTAGGGAACTTTTTATGGGTTTCACTTTCACATCAACATGATCTCCTACCTGGAACTGTCTTGGAGTTCTTCTCAAATCAGAATAAATTTTTTTCCTATCTTGAGCTAGCTTCAAGTTATGTTGTTCTTGTTTCACTGTTAGTTCCATCTCTTTCAATACTTCAGGACCTAACATTAATCTATCAACTAGACTACTCCAAGAAATTGGAGTGTTACATTTTCATCCATAAAGCATTTCAAATGGGATCAATTTAGTTGAATCTTGAAAATGATTATTATATGCAAACTATACAAGATGTAAATATTCTTCCCATTTACTTGTTTTATCCATTACGTACATTCTACGCATATCTTTGAAAATATGATTCACCCTTTTAGTTTGACCATCGATTTGAGGATGATATGCGATACTGAAATTTAATTGGGTATTTAAACCTTTAAATAAGGATTTCCAAAAGTTTCCTATAAACTTTGCATTTATATCAGAAATTATTGCCTTAGGTACACCATGCAATCTAAAAATTTCCTTCATATAAGTATCTGCAATATTAATGGCTTTATAAGTAGACTTAACTAAAATAAAATGGTTTGTTTTACTAAGTTTATCCACCACAACCACAATTGGATAATTTTTTTTATCATTTTTTGGTAACCCTGTTATAAAAGCCATACTAATAATATCTCATTTCCATTCCGGAATAGGTAATTGTTGTAGCAATGCGGCTAGATGTCGATGTTAAGCTTTTCTTGTAGGCATTCAAAGCATCTAGCTAAGTATTCTGCAATTTCATTTCTCATATCGGGCCAAAATAAATATTTTATTATCATGGTAATCATTTTCTAATATCCAATATGTCCTGGATACAGTATTTTATGTAATTCATTCATAATGATTAGTTTAGTTTCCTATGAGTTAGGATACAACATGAGTGGGCCTAATGGTTAAGAGCATGTGTTTCCTCTTAGTAGGTCACAGGTTCAAATCCAGGAGGGGGGAAGTATGTACACCTCTGTAGACTTCATCAGTTGAATCATTGCACAGAGGGGGGGCCCTTGTCTCACAAACAAGGCGGTCACATACACCAAATTGGTGTCTCGCTTAGCAGTTACCTTAAAAATAAATTATTATTATTATTATTATTATTATTATTATTATTATATAGTCTTCTTTTATGTAATAACGAACATTTTCTATTCAAACTGAATTATGTTTTTACACGATTTGCTTCATTTTCTGTTATCTTTTCTTTTAATTTTTTATAAGATCGTTATCAAACTTTGTTGCGTTTTCAATTTTTTCCTCCAAATTTGTCTCATATATGCTACTTGTAGTTACATATAACATATTTGCATGACAAATTAAAGCGTCTGCTACTTCATTTTCTTTTCCTTTAATATGTTTTATCCCAAAATCGTATTCACTTAAAAATGATAACCACCTAGCCTGTCTACATTACGGTTTTTTTGGTCGAATAAATATTTTAGACTAATATTATCAGACATTAGCAAAAACATTCTTCCTATAAGATAACGTCCCCACATCTTAAGGGCATGAATGATAGCAGCTAATTCTATATTACGAGTAGCATAATTCTTTTCATTTTATTTAACATTTCTAGACACATAAGATATAATATAATTTTCTTGAATTAATACCCCTCCTAAACCCTCTTTGGATGCATCTGTACAAACGACACAATCTTTGTATGGATGAACGATTTTTAGGATAGGAGCCATCGTTAATAAGTGTTTTAAATTATTAAATTTTTCTTCACATTTTTCATTCCAATCGAATTTCTTATCTTTCTTTTGTAATGAGTTTACATGATATGAAATTTTATAAATTGCTTCAATGAATTTATGACAATAGCCGGTAATCTCCATAAAATATCTTATATTAGTTACGTTTTTAGGAACAGGTCATTCGATGATAGCTTTAATTTTGTTAGGATCCATTGATATACCTTCTTTAGACACCACATGTCCTAAATATTGAATTTTATCCTTGAAGAAGTCACATTTTCTAAACTTAGCCAATAATTGTTGTTCTCTTAACACTTGTAAAACTATTCTTAAGTGTTCCTCATGTTCTTGTTTATTCTTAGAATATATTTATTTTTCATCGATAAATACAACTACAAATTTATCTAAGTACTTACTTAATATGTTAGTCATTAAACACATAAAGGATTCCAGAACATTTGTCAACCCAAAGGGCATTACGAAAAATTCATAATGACCAAATTTGGTTCTAAAAGATAGCTTTAAGAATATCTTGGCCTTTAATCCGCACTTGACGATATCTAGATCACAAGTCTATTTTAGAAAATATTGTTTCTCCTTGAAACTGATCAAATAGGTCATCGATACGAGGTAGAGGATTTTTTTTTAATAGTCATTTTATTTAGTTGTCTATAATCTATACATAATCATAAAGTACCATCCTTTTTTTCTTTACGAACAATATCGATGCTCCCCATGGGGAAACACTTGGTTGAATGTACCTTTTATCAATTCAACTCTTGTATTTGTGATTTTAATCAATTAAGTTTCAAAATAATTATATGATATGGATCCTTTTATGCTGGTACCACTCCCGGTACCAAATCAATAGTAAAATCTATGCCTCTTTTCGAAGGTAATCCTGGAATTTCTGCCAGAAATAAATCCTTGAAATCTCACAAGATTGGTATATCATCTATTTTAACTTGATTATTTTTCTTTCTGTCATCTATTATATGAACTGCAAATACCTTGCAACATTTCTGAACAAAACATTTCATTTGTAAAGTCAGATATTTCTCTTATAGTGATTTTCCTTGGAATCCCTTTTACTAGAATAGTATTACTTTCCTCATCTATGCATGAGAAGTTTTTATCATAAGAATTTAAAATCACTCTATGATTCTATAACCAATCCATTCCTATCAACATATCATAAGATCCTAAGGGTAGAATATTTAAATAATCTTGTGTCTTAAAACCATTCATATTAAATTCACAATCTTTCACAAAACTAGTTGCTTTTTGTTTCGTGGCCGTAGCAAGTTGAACTAACTAAGACTTTTCAAACTTATTTTGTTGCAGTTTAAATCTACAATTCTTGGTGAGACATAACTTCAATTTGCTCCTAGATCAATTAATATAGAGATTGGTTTATCTTTTAACATACCTTCGATTTCTACCATAGATGTTTGATGATCTTCTTTCCTGTTCTCCAATGTTGCGCTAATTCTAGGCATGCTCCTTGTTATATATCCCACAGTAGTACCTTCTTGAATTGTAGGCACATTGTTAATATTTTTCGTCCTTACAAGACAATATTTAAAATAGTGTACTTCATCGCATTCCCAACATTTTAATGGTTCCCTTTATGCAGTATTCTTATTATAACCAACATGTACTTCTCTTTCTTTCATTGTAGTAGGATCCTATTATTTTTTATTCTTAAAATTAATTCCTTGATAACTCTGATAACTATTTCCAAAAATTTTATAAAATTTTGTGCCTTTCTTGTTCTGTTCAAAACTTTCACGTCTTTTATTTTTCCAGTTTGGTATATTATCTCTTTTGTTTTTGTTTTGGTCATAATAGAAATTTGTTTTTCTCATAGCCTCTTCTAAAGTTTCTAGATTATCATATTCGATTCTCTCTTTAAAAATAAGAGGAAAACAACTAAGCAAACACAGAATTTTTTGTTTTTCATCAATAATATAAGGTACATAATGTAATAAACTTAGAAACTTACAACATAATTCTCTCATGGTCATTGTGCCTAATCTGAATTCATAAAATCCTTTATCCTTTTCCTCTTAATATTTCTTCGATAAATATTTTCTTTTAAAATATTTCTTGAAAATTTTCCATGTTACATAACATTCTTTAATGTTCTCTACTTTTTTCATGTCTTGCCACCGAATATGAAATTTCCATTCTTTCCTTTAACTCATCTGAATAATTATAGATCTGAAAATACTTTTTCATTCATGAAAGCCAAGCCTCTGCTTCTCCCTTTTCAATTTCTCCATTGAACATAGGAGGCATAATCTTTTTAAATTCACAAGTAATTTATTCATATGGATTATATTTATTTTTCCGTTGGTTACTATCAATACTTTCACTAGAATCTTTGTATTTTCCTTTACTCTCATTAGCTTATTTTTCACTGGAAGACTCAGTCTCATTATTATAAAATTTTAATTTTCTTACCTTACATTTATAAGGTGCAGTTCTTGCTATTTCTAACTTAGGTCCTTTATTCTTCTCTTCTTCATGATTATGTATTTTAGTTAATAGGACATCATTTAGTTCTTCTTGTGCATTTAAAATGATTTCATTATCTTATTTAACACTTTGCAATTCTTTTTTCAAGTCTTTTACTATTTGTAGGAGTTCATATTGATTATCATTCCTACTGTCATTTAAATTCTTTTACTATTTGTAGGAGTTCATATTGATTATCATTCCTACTGTCATTTAAATTCACCCGTATATCGCCATCTCTAATATTTCCTTCTTCTATGTTTTTTGGTTCTTTAGAATGGGATTGTCATTTTCCCTGCAAAATCAAGGTTATTTTTATCTTCCTGATTACAAAGAGAATCAAACTGTAACATAAGTTAGTTTCTG
Source organism: Pseudotsuga menziesii (assembly GCA_001517045.1). Taxonomy (NCBI): domain Eukaryota; kingdom Viridiplantae; phylum Streptophyta; class Pinopsida; order Pinales; family Pinaceae; genus Pseudotsuga; species Pseudotsuga menziesii. The sequence continues at coordinate 108,525 of LPNX010395937.1, forward strand.
GTTTATTTATGTTTAAGTGTTGTGCCTTTTCATGTCGAGTGTTGTAACTGTGCTCTGATACCATTTTGTAATAGCCCAAAAAATACCAGTATAATTTTTTTTAATAAAAATATACTCTTCGTCTTAAAAGTATAAATCACACATTCCTTTAAATTTACACGCTTAATTTTTATTCCAAGTTCTAAAACAAGGTTGTTTACATGATGGAAGTGTAAAGAACGACTTCATGGGTTCATAGGTTGACCAAGGTATAATTTTACTTATGTTACTGTTAAAGTTACCTAGCAAGTTATCGATGTCTGAGTTTATTTTAAAAGGTGGGGGTTAGGACCTAGCTTCAAACCTAAGGATTTAACCTATTCCTAAATATGAAATCTATGCATAAAATCTTGTATTAGTGCTATTGTTTATAAGCATGAAACCATGCTTATGGTTAAAGGTTGATAGAAAATTTTAAATTTTTTCTATCCTTATTTAAGGTTGCTACCAATCATGCGATAACATAAACTATGGACAAATATTTGTTATGGAATAACCATACGATAGTGTAATATTATGCTTTTAAAGTTTGATGTTATGTTTGTAAGGCTCATGGTGATAATTCTCGATAGCATGAAAGGTTTAAAGTGGTCCATGTGAAAGGTTTTTAATATTTGATTAAATCCATGGCATGCGACTTGAGAACATAGCTAGGGTAGTTAAGGCTTTCCAAGCAGTGTATTAACTGCTCTTCAAAACTCAGTTTTAGCAGATGAATATGAACCCTCCACTTGTACCCTATGTTTTGACTTTGTCATTGGATGATATTTGTATTGGGATTGATTAAATTTGGAAAGTGTGATTCATAACTTTGTCTTAAACTCGATCTTGGTTACTGTGGAAGTTATTTGTTGGTTTAGTTCATTATGTGTTTCGTATACCACCTCTTCGAGGGTTTTTTTCCTTACTGTTGATATCGTGTTTCCCCCTGGTGTGATCACAGGGCTTACGTCTTTGACCACAAGTCCCATGCTACCCATTTAAGCTCTTCAATATGCATTTAGCAAAAGGGTTTTTATTTTTGAAGAGTAGAAGGGTGTGAAAACTAACAGAGTTGAGCTATGTCTATCCTTTTTTGGCTTTGCAATATACTTAAATATTTCTCTGCTTCTTTTTGTGGAAGGATTGGTGTATTTGCTTCTGCGTTTTGATAGTGTTCGTGTTGGAGTTTCTTAAGCGAAGAGGAGTTTATCATTTCTAAAGGTATATTCACTATCCTTTATAATTTTTGCATTAGGTTTATCATAATCAAAAGTGGATATATGTGTGTGTGTGTGTGTGTGTGTGTGTGTATTGTATACGTATATATATAGACACAAACACACACATACATTTTTGCACAAGACTCTGCGATGGTGTATAAATACTCAGTTTAAAGTACTAACTTGGAAAATAACTTGTTGTGTATAGTTATCAACGATTTAGGTGGTTATGTTACCTGATTTTTCGACTGCAATAACTAACCGTTCACCAAATCTTAAGTTTGGGATTGAAAACTGATTCTATGCTTTGTTAAGTTTTCTTAATTTCTTAGATGATATCTTAAAAAAAAAAATTCATTAGTAGGATCACTGAAAGAACAACAAGCATAGAAACACAAGAACACAAACATTTTTCTCAAGAAACCACAAGGGAGAAAACCCCGCAAAACATCCTTAGTATAGAACTCAACCAGAGTAGTGTAAAACCCAGATAACTGCTTCTCTTTTCTTTCTAGCGCACTTTCTCTTCTCTCTCTTGCAAAATTGCTTGAGTGAGTGTGTACAAATCAAGGGGGGCACCTCCCTATTTATATTTGTCACTTGACCTAACCTAGGACCTAAAAGGGCCGACTTGTATAACTGACAGGGTCGACTTGTCTAGCAAGACACAAAAAATAACATTTATTATAATGACACTTGGGTACTATTGACCCAAATTACATCCATAGTTTTACGTTTATTCTTTGAATGACTCTTACATGACCAAACTCATATCCCGATGGAGGAATACAATCAATACATCTGGATATCTTTTGAAGTTATAATACTTTAACACCCCCTCTTAACTAGGAAGGTATTAAAGCAACTACTACCTGTTAAATTATTGTAACTTTGGAATATATTCTATTTTACCTTTTGTGAGAATTGATACACATGTGGATCTAGAAGCCAAATAAACACTCACAATTCGCTATAGTTTGCAAAACATGAACAAATTAGCAAAAAATACTGAAATTACATTCACACATGAACTCAATAATGGATATTATTGTCACTGTCTAACATGTAACTGTGTTTAGAATAGGTATATAGTACAATAGGGAAAAATTGAGAGGCCTTGGAGGCCATGTGAAAGCATACAAGTGGCAGCCTAAGATTTGACCCTCAAAACCCCTTAGGTGGACCAATAAGCCTCCAAATAATCCAAAATGGTCACGAATCCTAGTGTGAACATGGGTGAGGCATGTTGGAATGTGTGTGGAGGTATGATAGGAATGGGTGAGCACATGGGTGAGTGGGATTGTCCCAAGGAGGCAATAAATTCCCAAGGAAGGCCAAAAACCACCTAGTTCATGCACTAGCACCTCATAGGAGTCAAAATACCTAAAAAAGAGGAAGGGGAGCACATGAATGATTAATTGCAATCAATGTCGAAACTTGGGTGTCAGGATTATCAACCTAGAGCACATCAACTATGCAGGTGATCAATTTCCCTAAGTCTAACCATATGAATCATTGCATGGAAGCAAATGCAAGTGTTTAAGGTATAAGACTATGGTACTAAGGATGTATTATGTTCTAAAACCCCCCCTTAAGCCATAATTAGTGCTACTTAACCAAAATTATCATGGATTCTTTGGAAACAAAGGCTCAAGTCACCTCATACAACATAACATTTTATTTGTCCATGAAAACAAGGAAAAGAGAAAAACCACATGGGAATAAGGCCTCTCCTAAAAAATGGGAATGGAGCCAAAAATATGAAGGTGTATTGAAGCCATCACCATGTATCACTCACCCCAAGAATATATATCAAGTAGGTTAAGGTATTATTTGTGAAGCACTTGATGAAAATATCAGTTGTTTGCTCTGAAGAAGGGAAATACTGCAAGCCTATCACATGATCATGCACCAAGCTCTGGATGTAGTACATGTGTATATCAATGTGTTTGGTCCTCTATCTTTGTACTAGATCTATGAAAATATTGATTTCAATTTTACTGTCACACCAAATTACTGTGGGTGAATCAAGTGTAACTCCAAGTTTCAGAAGAATTCCTTGCAACCACACACATTGTGTAGTTGCATTCACTGCTCCTCTGTACTCGACCTCCACTGAAGAAAGGGAGACAGTTTATTGTTTATTACTTGAAAAACATATGGGACCTTTGGAAAGAATGAATACATAACCTAAAGTGGACTTCATGTCATTGGGATCGCCAACCCAATCAGAATCATAAAATCCTACTAGTTCTAGTGGAGAACTAGCAGCATAGTGTAGCCTGTAGTTCCTGGTTCCTTGTACATACTGAAGGATCCTATTGGTTGAATTCCAATGGATCCCATGAGGCGGATGCATATATATAGCTACAACACCTGCATCATATTCTAAATCAGGTCTAGAATTAGTAAGATACAATAAATTCCCAACTAGTTTCCTATACAATGAGTTGCCCACCAATGGACAGTCACCAACTTCACCTAATTTGTTACCACAGAGGAATGGGCACTTTGTTGCATTACATTCAAACATTTTAAACTTCACTAACAGGTCTGCAACATACATTTTTTGGCTGACCTTTATCCCTGCTTCAGGTTGAACAATTTCCAAACCAAGAAATTCTTTCAATAATCCAAGATCGATCATCGAAAATTCACTATGCAAAGATGCTTTGATTGACCCAATTTATTTGGTGAAAATACCTGTAATCAAAATGTAATCAACATAGAGTACTATTACATAAAATACATCACCAATTTTCTTAAAATAAAAATTAGTATCAGACTTGCATCTTAGAATTATTTAACCTGCATACAAGAGAATTATCCTCTTGGAAACCTTCAGGTTGATGCATATATATCTCTTCCTATAGATCACCATGAATAAATTCACCTTTTACATCCATGTGGTGAACCTCCCAATGCTTTCTTGCAGTAATGGCAAAAACTAGCCTGATAGAGTACATCTTTACAACCAGTGCAAATGTCTCTATATAGTCCACTCCTTGGACTTGAGAGAAGCCTTTGGAAATGAATATGGCCTATAATTTATATCAGACCCATCAACAAAAAATTTGGTCATATAGACCCATTTTCATTGCACTAGCTTCCTCTTGGGAGGCAAAGGAACCAATTCCTGAGTTTCATTAAACTGTAGAGAGTTGAAATATTCTTGCATGGTAATTTTCCATATTGGGTAAATTGATGCTTCTTGATATTATTATGTATCATATCCAACCATCATGAAACATTTCTTAGCAAGATACGCTTCACTTGCAAAAGAAGCAGTGTGAAATTATGACCTAGTCTTCCTAGGATCTAGTGGATTGCCATCTAAATCCCCAGCTGCTTCTATGGTTTTCTATGCCATTTGGGCCTTGTGGGGGAGTCATTTTCAGAAACATAATATTCATCCATATAATAATAATAAATATATTAAAATTATTCATCAGTTACATCATCTTGTGGTGAAAGAGATGAGCATTCCTCGGGTGTTAGCTCAAAATTTGGAATGACTTCTTCTTTGAATTGCACACTTATTTCTATGAAGGTATTTTGAGTTTAGGGATCAAAGAGCTTGTATCCCTTTGTATATTCACCATATCCCACCATGATGCACTCCTTTATTTGTGGATGCAATGCTTTTCTCTTTTCTGAAGGTATCCTAGCCCAATAACTTGAGCCAAAAATTATGAAATGTGAAATATTTGCCTTGTGACCAAACCAAGCCTCATATGGTGTTTTTCCACTCAATTATTTGTTAAGAGATATATTCTTAATGTATGTAGCATAGTTAATGGCTGCATCCCATATATTAGTACCCAAATCCTTAGCTTCAATTGTACAGGTTGCCATCTCTTTGAGCACCATGTTCTTCCTATGTAACAAACATAAAATAATAATTAAATAAATAATAATAAACATAATTAAATATAAGATTGAAACGACATGACCTTTCAAGTCACAATTCCCAAGCCTTATTTAATAGGCGGATCATCAACCATTGTAATCATCTCTTATCATATCCTTTATCCTATCATCAATTTATATATTATTGTGGCATATTCGATATTCCAAGTCTTTTGGTAATATTATTTGTGTGAGCGAACTATTATTCAACTCATGTGGTATCAGAGATCTCATTGCTTGATCTGACCAGTGGCAAACAAATTCATACTTTGTCTGAGAAAACTAGGGTTTCCCTGAGTTACCGGTCTTTGACCGTTTTTCCTTCCCTTTGAAGAAAACAAAAGAAAAAGAAAAAGAAATTCTTTATTAAAAATAAAAAATAAAAAACATTCAGAAATCCACCCTTTAGATACTGCATCATCCGCCTGCGCTCCATCTTCCTGCTGCCTACCTCCCATACACACTCCCCATCCACTAACGCCCTCCTCCTTTCCCCCACACCGTTCATCCTTCATCCTTCTCCCCACCTCCATGCACCCACCTTCTCATTTGCGCGCCAGCCTCTCCACATTCCCATCACCCCCTTCATCGTCCTTGTGTCCATATCGGTGCTTGCCTTCACCCATGCCTGCTCATCCCACGCCACCTCCACACCGTCGCAACCTCCATCCTTCGCTGCTCCTCTGCCTGCACCCCTGCATGCTCCACCCCACACACTGCCACTGCCTCCTCCACTCCATACTCCTCCCACGCCTCCATCTTCCACCTCCCTTTCCTTCTGCACCTCCATGCCAGCCACCTCCTCACCGCACCCTCTACCATCCCTCTCCACCTCCTCCATCTGCCAACTCATCCACCCTTACGACCACTCCTCCACGTGCACCAATTTCCATGACCTACACACACCAAACACAAAAAAAACAAAAAAGTTATATAATATAATTTATATATTATAATAACTTATAATACATTATATTGTTTTAAATTGTTATTATATTAAATAACAATAAAAACATTACTATATAATAATTAATTTAATAATTCATTATTCTTATAAAAAAAATATTATAATAAATATTATTTTATAATAATTATTTTGAAAAAAAAAAGTTATTAACCTAATGAAGAATATCAATCCCTTTATCATCGAAAAAGTTGAAGGCTATCTATTGCAAAAGAAATCAAAGGAAGACCATCTATCATCAAAGGAGTCAAGACCATCAAAGTCGGTTTGCAACTACAAATAGAGAAATTAGAACCCAAGCTAAAGCGTTATCAGAGAGACAATGAAGAGTTACGGGACATAAATACGAAATCGAAAATGTTGATTAAATTACATAAGATGCAAAAAGAGCGCTACGAACAAAAAATTTCTGACCAGAACAATCATGTAGAAAAATTGTCGGCCCAAATTAAGAAATTAAAAGATGAAAATGATTTCAATCAGAGACAAAAAATCAAGTGATAAAGAAAGAAATAAGTGATTACGAAGAAGAATTAATATGCTTGAACAAAATCATTAATGACAAAGATGAAGAACTGATGCACATACGACATAAATTAGAAGATAAAGAATCAATGGTCGACCAGTATCGACAACAGATAAAAGTTGTTCAACAACAAAAAAATGACTCTAAAAAGGAACACAAGATGGAGATTGCAAAGAGAAATAAAAAAATATCCAACAATTCTAAAGAAATTTTCAAATTAAGAAATCATAACAAAACCATGATTACAACAAAAAAAAAAATTGAAAAATAGTAGCAAGAGGGAACACTCCGGTAAAGACCTCGAAGGAAAAATACTAGAAAATCAAGAAGAAAACCAGTGTCTAAATAATCGTAATCAGGAACTACAGAACCAAATCAATGAGCTAGAAATTGAAAAAAAGTTGCAAGAGGAAAGAATCGAAAAGATTCAGCATCATAACAATCTACTGGAGAACCAAGAAGCACGAATCCAGAAAAATGCATCCAAAAATAAAATCGAGGAAGTGAAGAAAGTCCTCATCGCAGTCCAAAAGAAAGAAGAAAAAACAACACCTACACCTTACAAACATCCTAATTATAATCGTCATTTTGACCAATGATAGGGTCAAAATGAATATTCATAGAAGACTTATGTGGACATGCGAAAATATCAATAGACTAAGCAACAATTGAGATGAATCATCCCACAAAAAGATCTCAGAGCTTCGATAAAAATAGATCTGGGATGGACAACAACATATATGATGTAATAATTCTCCTGGGGAATCCGTAATTCGTATCAGCTCATTCCCTCAAATGTCGCAAAATACAAAAAGAGAATAAATCCCAAGACGACATATTAAGGTAAATAAGATATTAAGGTCAATACATCTTTGAGTACAAATATTCCCTTAAGGGGAAGGCAATGTAACAAACATAAAATAATAATTAAATAACTAATAATAAACATAATTAACTATAATATTGAAAGGACATGACCTTTCAAGTCACAATTCCCAAGCCTTATTTAATACGCGGGTCATCAACCATTGTAATCATCTCTTATCATATCCTTTATCCTATCATAAATTTATATATTATTATGGCGTATTCGATATTACAAGTCTTTTGGTAATATTATTTGTGTGAGCAAACTATTGTTTAGCTCATCCTCTCTTCCACACCATTTTTTTGTGGTGTATAGGGGACCGAATGCTGGATTTGGATGCCACATTCTTCACAAAGGTGATACAAATTATTCTTCACATACTCTTTACTATTATCAGTATGAATCACTTTGATCTTGTTCCCACACTGATTCTCAACCAGGGATTTCCAAACCTAAACCCAACAAAACCTTGAGAAATCATATATGAAGTTCAACACATACCTTGATCCTCCATATGAAGGTGTAGGGAGAGGTCCAATAAGATCTAACTTCACCAATCCAAGCACTTGAGTATCTATCCTTGATTTCCCTTTCTCATATTTGCACTTTGGATGTTTTCCCACCACACAACCAATGCATGCACTGTTGGAGGTATTGATAGGAGGGAGCCCTTCCATCATGCCACCCTTGTTGAATGCCTGGAGGTATTTGTAGTTCATATGGCCAAACCTCTCATGCCACAGCTTGCTAGTTTCATTGGCTTGAGACAAGAGTGCTTTCCCTCTAGAGTAGGGAAGGAAATTGGAGAATTTGTGATCATACATCCTAGCTTGATGATCAACAAATCCCAAAGCCACCACCTTTTTGGTAGAGATTTCATTTATCTCCACTGTATCTGGAGTAAATTTTACTCTCTTAGATTCTCGAGTGTGGTTCATTTGGTACACTGATATTTTATTTGCTTCCAAGTATGGTACAAACAATACATTATTGAAATACCCATGTTCAAGATCGATCTTGCCAATTTCCTTGGCCTGGATCTATGAATCATCACCTATTCGAACAGTTGGGCCACTGTCTAAATACATGGATGTGAAGAACTCTTTGACAGAGGCCATGTGCCTTGATGCTCCTAGATCAATGATGAAGGAAGAATATTCTGAAGAAATAGAAACCAGTGCATTGCACCTCTCTTTGTTGTCTAATCCTGAACCTCCATCCTTCTTCCTTGTGCTGTCTGGGATTGGGATGTTGTTCTTCTCCAACAACTGCGCCATCATATCAATGGTTTTCTTCATACATGCACTCTCTGGATGCCACCCTTTTTTAAAGTAGGTGCATTTGGTATTCTCCTTGTCCTTGCAAGGATTCAAAACCCCGTCAGGAAATTTGGGTATGTCTTACTTCTTCTTGTCTCGCTGCTTTGAATCCTTGGCTTTCTTCTTGCCCTTGGATGGATTCAAAATTCCTGCAACAAGAGCTTGGTCTTTGCTAGACTTGATAGTACCCATATGCAGTATCTTGTCTTTCTCTTAAGTCAATGAATCCATGAAGCTAGCTAGTGATGCTATTTTCTAGTTTCGAGCTGTGAGCTTGCTTGAGTGAAATGTGCTTACAAACATAGAGTACTCAGGTCCGAACTTTGAAACTATGGATAGTATGAGCTTCTCCTCCTTCTTCTCTATGCCACATTGCTTGAGATGAAGCACCAATGACTTGAATTTGGTGAAGAAATCTTGGATTGCCTCACAATGAGTAGGACTCAAAGAGATGAGCTCATTTTCGAGCTGGTGACCTCTCATCTCATCAGTGTGTTGGAATATATTATATTTTTTGGAAGGTAATAATGTTTTTGTAAATTGTTGGAAGTTGTCTACAATCTTATATAAAAGAGTAATACATTTAACCCATAGTTATATGGTGGTGTATTTACTTGTGTAGAGTATTTGTCCATGATATTGTATTAAGAGATGTTATTTTGGAGAATTATATTATTCTGCATGCAATATGTGAGAGTAATTCTTCCCCATCTCTTAGTATATAATAGGATCAAGTGAGTCTCTACATATCATGTATTCTTGATGTAGTAGTGGTACTATTGTGACACTATTGTACATCATCTATATTCTTTGGGCTATTTGTGCTTTGCTTTCTTGTAAGATTGGAGAAGACATTCTGGAGATAATAGAAGACTACATTCCCGTGGATGTAACCCATTATGGTGAACCACGTATATCGGTGTTCTCTTGTCCTTTTCTTTTCTTGTTCTTATCTTTTATGATATGTTGTTGGTTTCTTAGAAGGGTTAACTAGTTTAGTTTGACTCTACTATTCTAACATGGTATCAGAGCGGGTTGTTATGATCTAATACATTCTATAGCTTTCAATCAATAACGATTATCATTTGGGCATTGTCATTTTGTTGTAGATTTTCTTTCTATCCGGTAGCCATTAGGATTCTCTTCAGATCTAGGCATACTTTTGCATTTTTTTTTTTACCATAACCCTAACTTGTTGTGTAAGATTTTTGCAGAATTTTTTCAAGGGTTTCTTGATGTTTTTTCTGTAGATCTACATGATTTCGGGGCTCTCCTCAAGGAGATATTTCTTATGATTATAAAAATGACAATTATAAAAAAGGGTCGTAAATTGGTCAGTTTTTACCGCAATTTTTATTATAACCCGTTTTTGGAATTGGAAACGCCATTCTGGATCCACCACGCAACCAGAACAGAAAATTGGGTATTTCTGGCCTTCATTTCGGTAATTAAAAAAGGAAGTTATACAAAAGGGTCGTAACTTGGTCATTTTTTATTTTTTTTATTATAACGTGTTTTTGGAATTGAAACAGCTATTCTAGATCCACCTACGTGACCCGAACAGAAAACGGGGGATTTCTGGGCTTCCTTTCAGTAATAAAAACGACAATTATAAAAAAGGGCTGAATCTTGGTTATTTCTTACCAGATATTTTATTATAACCTATTTTTGGAACTAGACTAGCTATTTTGGATCCACTGAGAATGACAAGAACTAAAGACTGGGATTTTCTGGGCCCTGTTTTTAAAGGGTTGTAAGTAAAAGTTTCTTTTTTCTTTACTGTTTTTCTAACTGATTTTTTTGCAGATTCAGATCAGTACGGTAAAGTATTTAAGTTTTATGTTATTCATTTTTTGCTTCTAATCATGTTTATTAAGATATTATTTCTTGTTCTTGCTAAATATTTGTCTCAAATTTCTATATAGAAATATTGGCATCTTGTAAGGACATGGATCTCTAGTATTTTGTCATGATGATAGCTATACACCATCTAATGCTTAATATTTTTTAAATATACTTAATAATTAATTTTTTCTTTTCTTTGTTTTGTTTATAAAAACAATTTTATAAGAACAATCTCATATGTGTTATCTAGTGATCACTATTTACTTTATTTATATGTTATTGCTGACATTTGTGTAAAAGCAACTTCATTCTTTTATAAGTAATATCTTTATGATCATTTCTCTTGCTAATTAAATTCTTAAGTAAAATCATTTTTTTTAATCTATGTGATATCATATTTTTTGGCTTGTCATAAGTTATTTAATTGTGATATAGTTTCTTTTTCATGTATTGCAGAGATTGTATCTAGTTCCTGTGCTTTGTCTCTAACATTCCAATATGGAAGCATTGACATTTCCAGGGAATTTTGTCTCTTGCATATTTACATAGTGTTAACAAGAAATAAACCCATGATTAAGACCATTAATGACTTGTCATTTCATAATTTTTTATAAGTGATATCATGAGTTGATCATAATTTTCTATATGTTGATCATATTAAACATTTTGATTTATCTATATCTCATGTCATGTTTATTTTGATCATCTTTTACTCAATATTTAGATGGCTTTGAGAAATCTTTAAATCTTGAACTATTTATCATGAGCAACTTGTTCTTGTTGCAATGAGATTTCTATTCTTATGATTGCAGAGGTTATCTTGCTCCTACTTGTCTCTAATGTTCCTATATGGAAGCATTGACATTTTTAGTGCATTCATCTCTTGCATATTAACCTCATACTAATAAGAAATGCACCTATGCTTCATATTAGTTGCTTGATGACTAAATTTTCATATATAAGTGAAATATTTGGCTCACTATTTATATGTTGTGGCTGACACTTAATGTGTAAAAGTAAATTCACTTTCCTTAATGAGCAAGTTAATCTTTTATTCGATCATATTATGTTGCCATTCCTTTATATGATGTTTGCTAACCTTTGGTATATAAGCATTTTCATTTTTGTATGAGCAATTTTGTCTTATGATCTTTATATGATTTAATCTTGAAAGTTCTTGTGAGATAAGATCTCTGTTTAGGATTTCACCTTATTCCAGAAGTAATGAAGCACCATCTTCTACCAGTAAAGTCATGATGTTATCTGTATGATATCATTTTCGATGTATAGACCATTGGGGTCTTTTTTGTTCGATGTTTGGCGTCTTCTACATATATTTATATTGCACCTTGATTGGAAGAATGTCTAATATCCGCATGTGTATTGGCCAGCTGGGTTTTTTTGTACATTGTTGTGGTGTTCTTAGCCACATGTTCTGTTGTATCGGCCGTCAGAAGGTATCTGTACACTGGTGTGGATGTTATATCAGAGTTCTTCAGCTATCATGTATGGTTGTGATGATTCTTGTGGTGATCTGGGCATCTTGCAATTGGATTACATCACATGTTCTCGGCATTTTATTGTTGGGTCTTTCATAGTACAACTTGGTTCATGTGCACTTTCATGATTCAGTAAGAATCAGTTGTTCATCATCAAATTCCATCAGCCGAAGTGTTCTTCTTTTTCAGCTTTGGTTCTTCTAGAAGTTGTCATCAAGGGGGATCAATGATGAATCCTTCCTTCCTTAGTGTTAGTGTTGGTCCTTCTCCTAGCCATTATTAAGGGGAAGTGTTGGAATATATTATACTCCTTAGAAGGTAATAATGTCTTTGTATTATGTCGAAAGTTGTCTACAATCTTATGTAAAAGAGTAATACATTTAACCCATAGTTATATGGTGATGTATTTACTTGTGTAGAGTATTTGTCCATGGTATTATATTAATAGATGTTATTTTGGAGAATTATATTATCCCCCATGCAATATGTGAGAGTAATTCCTCCTCATCTCTTAGTATATAATAGGGTCAAGTGAGTCTCTACATATCTTGTATTCTTGATGTAGTAGTGGTACTATTGTGACACTATTGTACATCATATATATTCTTTGGGGTATGTGTGCTTTGCTCTCTTATAATATTGGAGAATACATTCTGGAGATAATAGAAGATTACCTTCCCATGGATGTAACCCATTAGGGTGAACCACGTATATCAGTGTTCTCTTGTCCTTTTCTTTTCCTGTTCTTATATTTTATGATATGTTGTTGGTTGCTTAGATAGGTTAACTTGTTAGCTTGACTCTACTATTCTAACACAGTGTTTCCAAACAAAGATTCAAGCTTCATCCATACTTCATTTAGAGTATTCATACTGTCTACATGAAAGAGAAAGTCTCTTGAAGTGCTGAGACAAAGTATTCCAAATGCTTCATCAAGTCTATTGAAGAATTCCGATTTCTCAACAATAGAGTTTGGTTCAACCTCTGTCCCCATGGTGACCCTGAAAAGGAATTTTGACCTCATATGGATAACCATGTTGACCTTATATTCCAAGTATTTGAATGGTGTCAGAAAAACATGGGTCTACTCCATCTCTGCTTAAGTTGTTGGTGACAAATTGTTGAATGTAGCTGCAATGAAAACTCTCGAATCTATCTGGATAATCCCACTTAAAACAAATCAAACACTCTAGAATTAATTTGCAGCTTCAATCAACTTTGATACAATGTGAGAATTGATACACAACTAGATCTCAAAGCCAAATAAACACTCACAATTTGCTATAATTTGCAAAACATGAACAAATCAGCATAAAAGACTGAAATTGCATTCACACATGAACTCAATAATGGATATTATTGTTACTGTCAAACATGTAAATATGTTTAGAAAAGGTATATAGTACAATAGGGAAAAATCAAGAGGCCTTGGAGGCCATGTGAAAGAATACAAGTGGCAACCCAATATTTTACCCTCAAATTGCCCTACGTGGACCAATAATCCTCCAACTCATCCCAAACGGTCATGAATCCTAGTGTGAACGTGGGCGAGGCATGATGGAATGTGTGTGGAGGTATGATAGGCATGGGTGAGAACATTGGTGAGTGGGAGTGGCCCAAGGAGGAAATAAATTCCCAAGGAAGGAAAAAAACAACCTAGTCATGCATTAGCGCCTCATAGGAGTGAAAATCCCTGAAAAAGAGGAAGGGGAGTGCATTCCTGGGTTACTTCAATCAATGTGGGCAACTGCATGTCAGAATGATCAACCTAGAGCGCATCAACTGTGAAGATGATCAATTTCCCTAAGTCTGACCATATGAATCACTACATGGAAATAAATGAAAGTGTCTGAGGTCTAACACTATGGTACTAAAGATGTATTATTCTCTAACACCTTTGTTGTATTCTCCTTTGGAGATGTTATTCCTCCATAAAGAGATGTTCTTGGTATAATTGATCATGTAAAAGTAATGAGGTAAAACCTGCATTGTAAGTCGGGGCAATAGTACCCACAAAAGTAATATATAAAATGTATTTTGAGTCTCCCTAGGTAGGTTGACCCTAATTAGGGAACCTGGATGACCTAGTTAGGTGTTTGAGTTACTCACCCAATGAATATAAATAGGTGAGATGCCTCTCTCATTATGACACACCTTACACTCAAGCATTGCACAAGAGAGATATTATAATGTGGAAGATGAGAAATTACTCTTGTTTCTAGGGTTTACACTATAGTTTGTTGAATTCTATTTTGAGGAAGTTTTGCAGGGTTTTCTCCCTTGTGGTTTCCCCGAGGAAAATGTTTCTTTTCTCTTGTGTTGTTGTACTTGTATTTATTTCAGTGATCCTTTGCTTATTGTTATGATGTTATGATTTTTTAGGTCCTTTATAACCATTACAATTATAAAATGGTATTAGAGCCACCCTAGAATAACTCTTTGTGCAACCGAAACACTTCTACAGCTACAACTACTAAAAATTAGGGTTTCATGCTTGAAAACCCTAGAATACAAAAAATAGTCATGTTCAAACTTTCATTATAACTAGAGAGTGGAGAAGTCTCAAGATCAAAAGATTTAAAAGGACGAAGGTAAGATATTTCTGTACCCTATGTACAAATTTTATCCTCGTATTCTCTATAATCTAGGAGATATGATTCCTCCAACTCAGGGTTCCATCCTCTCCTAGAATTCAACCTTAAACATGTGAACTAAGGAGAATTTCTATATATATGTATAGGAAGATCCAAATGAAAGTTCGAAAGATGTTATAGATAGGGAACAGACTTTAGTTTTAGTGGTAAAATTTTCAGACCTTGAAGTTCAAACAGTGACACGTGGTAGTCCGTACAAGTTCACTATGCCGAACAATACTTAAATAATCCACCTCGGGAAACTTTGTATAATTCCCACCTAGTGAATCCAATTCCTCTCTAACCTATGGGTTTGGAAAGAATACAAACTATAATACCTCAGGATGAAGTTTCACACCTTGACAAGTAGAAAATTCATAGCCACAGTAGAAGCAAAATCAATCAATTATGTAGAAGAAATTGGATAAAAACTAGGGTTTCCTGTTCCAGTAACTTCCCTCCACCAATATGTTTAAGAAGGAGGAGCATAAAAATCACCCTAGGAGGTTGCATATTCCTATGTAATAAGTTTATCATTTTGTAGACTTTCAATTTTTGACCTAATATTGATGTCGGGGAAAACTAGGGAATAAGATATTTTGCAGTTCTGTCCACAGTTTTGGGAAAATAAGTACGTTGCTCAGCTCACCTTGAGGAGGAACATATTTCTATCCAATCAGATGTGAAAGATACTCAAGTTGAAAAATTATGGTTTCGTTGTCAAACCCTAGGTCCACCAGATGCAATCTTTGAGAAGAGCCTTCAAGCAAGCATCAAGTTGAAGCAATCTCACTGGTAAGTTCTATCCTCTCTATTCCCATTTGAGGTTCTCATTTTTATCATGATGAAAACTAGTACCAATATTGAGGACAAGCTTGAAAGAGTCGAGAACTTCTAATCATGGAATTATAGAGTGCTTCTCATACTTGAAGAAGCATGACATGGAGAACTATGTCAAAGAAGAAGCTAGAGATCCGGATGGAGATAAAGTTGAAGAAAAGCAAAAGAAGAACCTAGTCAAAACAAAGATGAGTGTTTCTGTCTCCATTGGATCTCACATGTATCATCCTTGAAGACTCCCAAGGATATGTTCGATGCAATGAATAGCTTATACTAAGATGACCTTGAGAACTCAACTCAAGGATGTGAAGGTGCAATGTCAGAAAACATTCAATGTTACTTCACAAGGACATCCCATTTCAAGGAACAATTATAAGCCATTGAAGAAAATTTCAAAGAAGCAGAAGCATATATTACAACCTTGAATGGTATTCCAAGTACAGTTGAGGGAGTTGTTCTAGAAGGAAGATAACCTATGGAAGAATGCATGTAAGAAGAATATGGATTTATGGAAAATGAATAAGAGATGGTCAAATTCTAACAACTCATGCCAAGTAGAGAAATAAAACAGAACATTCCCGCAAAGAATAGAAGGAAATATCACAACTCAATAGTTTAGTTGTGATAAGAAATGACACTTTGCAAAATAATGTCCTAAGAATGAATAATGGAAGGATGATATGATCTAGAAGTACCATTTGATCATATATAATGATGTTTGGAAATGAGTTCAATACATGAAGGGAAGTTTTGTAGATCCACAAGATCAAGTATACCATAGATCGAAGTATCAAAATATATGAATCAAGGTTTGTGGTTTCTATCTGAAAGAGAGAGTTGATTATGAAAATAAAATACTCTATTGGCTAGACACACCTCTTCAGTAGTGGATATTGCACTAGATAGTTGGTGTAATCAAAGTAGAAGAACAAATCAAGCAACCTATATGGTTTGAGACTCTCCAGAAAGAACCACCTGTGCACTGAAGGATTTTTACAAGCTTAGTATGAACTCATGGGATAACACATACAGTTACATGAGGAGCTTTATGATCAGCTAGAGTGATGATCCCAACCTTTAGTACAAGGTTGAAGATATAGGCCTACAAAGTACTAGAATCTCATAGATGGGTGCAAGAGAAAACTTGAAACAAAGTTTGAGATGGATGATCTGGATATCTAGTGACCTTGGTAGGTGACATAGATGGATACAAAGAATATTAGTAGTAGAGGAGCCTACCTATCACTCCAATGTCCTAATGCAAATGGTACAATATGCATAGGGAGGATGGTGCTCCACCTCAGAGGGAGTGACTATGATAGATCTCAAACTTAGAGAATCTTGACATGATTCTTGGGATTAGAGGTATGATGAAATACAAAGGACATTTTACTTATCCAAGTAAAATATAAAAAGAAAATGGTGTGGTACCTAAAGGGCACTGTAGAGATATGATGACTTTAATTGAGTTGGTAGTTCTACAAAATGGAAATATCACTCCAACATTGCATAAAGAAAAGTGTTTCTCTAAGTGCAACCAAGGATGAATATATTGTAGCTGAGAATAAAGAAATCAAAGATTCCACAAGTAATGAGGAATATGATCCAGAATAATTATACCGATGAAGATGAATATTATACTCTTATCCATTTCATCATTGGATAATAAGGAATCCAGTCGTAGGACACACTGACACAGTTCTATGTGATATGTGGTGTAATAAGAATTGCTCAATATTTCTTATCATGAGAAAGATAGGAACATGTCCTCAGAATCAGGCGATAAAGTTTAACACATTGGAAAAGACTCCAGTAATTCAAGAAGACGTAGACCAAGATGGATTCTACCAAACAAACAAAAGATAAGTATTTGAATTGTCATTTCCTATATTCAGGAAATGTATTATGCATATTAGAATATTTGTAGTTTCCTACTAATATGCAGGTGACGGTCAAGTGGCTTATGTTGTTGTACAACATTCCATTTATACTTATCTAAAATGAAACCTCCTTGCTGACATAATGTCTTGGCAAGGCAAAAGGCATATAGCAAGTTACCATATTTATATAGGATATAGATGATTGTTGCATTAGTGGAAATAGTTGCATGATTATATGACTTATATACTTATGCATAAGAATTTGTCATTATGAACATGTTATGAAATGTTTCTAATCATACAACTATATTTGACTTGTAGGAAGGATTGTATGCAATCACCTACGAAAGAAGAATGATGCAAGTTGTGAATGTACGATGCAGTTACGGACGTACAAGAGAATATTGATGCAGTTACAGATGTACAAAAGAAGAGGGATGCAATTTGTGAATGTACAATGTTGTTGCGGATGTACAAGAATAAAATGTTAAAGAACAAGATGCAGAAGGGAGATGTAAATCTCAAGTATGTTCCTACAAAGGAACAAGTGGAAGATGTGTTGACTAAGCTTTTGTCTCGTGTAAAGTTTGAATACTTTTGAGACAAGCTTGGTGTAGTCCGAAAGGACCTCTCACGAAAGAGGGAGTGATGGTAGATGGAATAAGGATGTAGTGGTGGTAACCCAGTCTAGAGTAAGGTAAGTATGGATAGGCTTGTTGGCCTGAAAGGGTTGGTAACTCAGATGAGGCTTGTTGATACTAGGGGTATTAGTATGTCTAGCTAGGCTTGTTTGGCCCAGAAGGGTTAGTAAGCCAGACAAGGCTTGTTTGGTCCCCAGGAAGATCCATCTGTCTAACTCAGATTGTTCGTTCAAAAGGGTTAGTAAGTTAGAAAAAATGCCCAAATGGATCTACCAGAGAAGTCATTGTGATACTGCTCTAATATAGTTAGAGGGAAAGAAGTGGTTGGAATGTATGACTAGGCTTGTTGACCCATAAGGTATAGCAAGCCAGGCAAGGCTTGTTTGGTCTCTAAGGAGATTGAGTCTTTCTGATGAGGCTTGTTGGCCCAAAAGGGTTAGCAAGTCAGACAATATGTTATTGTAAGTGGTTTCAGTATTGTTATATTGATGATGGCTGAGATGATTGCTTCAATGTTGTTATACTGATGATTGCTTCATTATTGTTATACTGATGATTACTGAGATGATTACTTCAATATTGTTATACTCATGACTATTGAGATGATTGCTAAGATAGCTTCACTATTGTTACACTGATGATTGATGAGATGATTGCTGATATAGTTTCAATATTGTTATACTAATGATTGTTGAGATGGTTTCAGCCGATCCTATAATGATGTAGCAGGTTCAGTATTTTCATAGTGATGTTGTTGATATAGTTTCAGTATTCCCATGCTGATATGATAGATTCAGTATTTTCATACTGAAGTTGAAATTTCAGTATTTTCATACTGAAGTTGAAATTTCAGTATTTTCATACTGATATTGATGTGGAAAGTTCAATATTTTCATATTGATATTGATGTGGCAAGTTCAGTATTTTCATACTAATATTGATGTGGAAAGTTCATTTTCATACTGATATTGATGTAGCAAGATCACTATTTTATACTGATGTTCGCTGGGAAAGTCTAGTATTTTCATATTGATGTTGATGTGGCAGGTTCAATATTTCTATACTGATGTTGATAAGACAGTTTCAGTACTTATATACTGATGATGATGAGGTAGTTTCAGTATTTCTATACTGATATTGATGATGATGTTCCTTCAGCATTTGTATGTTGATGTTGATGATGTGGTTGTGGACCCAACACCTTGTGTTGATGATGTTGATATGATTTTGGTCCCAACACTGTCTGGTGATAATGTTGATATGGTTGAAGTCACAACACTCTGTGTTGATGATGATGATGATGTTGTTTCAACATTTTTATGTTGATGATGATTTTCCATCATCTCCATGATGATAATGAAGATGATGATATAGCATTTATTGATGATGTTTCTTTAGCACTAACATGATAATTATGTTGTTTTTTTTAGTATTTATATACTAATGATGCAAATGATGATGCTTCAATATTCACATACTGATGTTACAAAAGAATATTTAGTATTCCCATACTGATATGGAAGAAGCAGATTCAATATTCACATACTAATGTTACAGAAAAAGATTCAGTATTTAGAATATGGTCCAGTATTCACATACTGATGTGGCATAAAAGAATTTAGTATCCACCTACTGATATTATAGAAATATGTTTCAGTATCCACATACTGATATTGCAGAAGATGATACAGTATCCAAAAGATGATCGAGTACTCACATAATATGACTTAGTATCCACATACTAATGTTGCAAAAGATTATCCAATACTCATAAATGACTTAATACTTACATAATGGGGTTGCATAAGATTATCTAGTACCCATAGATGATTCAGTATTTACATACTGAGATTGTAGAAGATGATCTGGTATTTTCATTATGAGATTAATGATGAAGATGGATGATGTTGTTCCAAAACTTCCTATGACATATGGAGATTCACCAGTCAGTTTTATAGATGGTTGTTGTTGATGTAGAATACCTTCCTACTTAAGAGGGAGTGTTAAAGTATTGTAACTTTGAAAGATATTCTATTGTACCTTTGTAGTATTCTCCTTTTGAGATGTTATTCCTCCATTCGAAGATGTCCTTGGTGTAATTTATCATGTAAAATTCATGAGGTAAACCCTCCGTTCTAATTCAAGGAAATAGTACGCACAAAAGTAATATATAAAATGTATTTTGAGTCTCCCTAGGTAGGTTGTCCCTAATTAGGAGAGAGAAAGAGAGAGAGTATACTATGGAAGATGAGCAGCTATTCTTGTTTCTAGGGTTTACATTGTACTTGGTTGAATTATATACTAAGGAAGTTTTGCGGGGTTTTCTCCCTTGTGGTTTCTGCCAGGAAAATATTTGTGTTCTCGTGTGTTGTTGTACTTGTATTTATTTTAGTGATCCTTTGCTTATGGTTATGATTTTATGATATTTTAGATCGTGTATAACCATTAAAAATATAACACTACCTGTCACGTACCCCAATTTTGTAAAATAATGTTAATTGTTTTAATTATATTTCCTGAGACATTATGTTAAATTTAATGCTAAAGTAGGAACTAATGACTCAGCAGAGTCAAAAGAAGTGGAATGTAATTCTGAATATTTTATTATTAATAAATAAATGTGGAGACAACAGCATGGGAGAGCTGTTAATAAGAGGTTACTGGTCAAACTGGTGGATGGAACTAGGTGGAGGGAAAACGACAAGTGGCATCATCCTCAAACACTTCCTAAGTTGCAGGTGGCAACTTCCCTATATTTTGGGTCATGATCTCCCAAGAAAGTGGGATCAGAGCAGGTGGCTCAATAAATGACAACTAACCCAAAAAGACCTAGGCAATCTTTTAAAAGTACCCAATGAATAGAGCTGAGGTTGCTCAAATATTTTCCAGAGAAGAATCATTCAGGTGGAATGCTATTCAGGAAATTCATTGGGGAAAAAGGGAAAATGAGTAAGGAAGTTGTTCTGAGAGGAATGTTGTAGTAACTTGGTCTATTACAGCTTGTTAGTTGGGAGAACTTACTGATAAGTTCAGAATTGATACTGAGTTTGAAGATTGGTATTTGACTATTGCTACACCTAGTTCCAACCAGGGAGACCAGATCAAGCTCAGGGGTCCTGAGGAGTAGCTATTTGAGTGCTCTCCAGGAGTTGGTAGGGAGGAACGGCCTCCCATTGCTGTTGTTGTCCCAGTTATAGAACAGGTTCTGCCATCTATTAAATCCTGGTTTTAATTACTGTTTATGATTGAATGTTAGATTTGTAGTTTATGGTATAAGAAATTAGATGGATTAGTAATGAAATGTTCTCAGTTTATTTTGTAACAAAATATTTTGATGAGAATTACAACCCCACCTATGTTTTTCCACATCTGGAATGACTAGACTGTACTCCAGCATAGGGGTGAAATTACAAATAAAATTAGTATGATGAAAACACAGAATAGTATGTAATGGAATCATAGAGCAGTTTCTTTGGGTTTTTTTTCAGAAGAAATATCTTGGTATCAGGAGTAGCATTATTCTGTACAGAAAATTGTTAAGTCTTTTAGAACAAAGAAATAAATTGAATTGTTTACTGATAATAGTATGTACCAATAGAGAAAATAGTTCTTGATACTATAGTTACTATCAGTAACTTTATTTACTTATTTGATTAATCAAGGAAAAAGTATAATAGTTAACTAGAGTAGGATTAAGTTGAATAAGGATGCTTACATCCTACTTCTTTACAGTTTTATTACTGCAAGTATAATATTCAAATCAACGAAGATTATCTAGAATCTCTATTTATTCCTACAGGTATTTTAGTATAGCAGAAATTACTTTTGAAAAAAAAAAATTATATGTTTTCATTTATTCCTGTTCTACTTAATTAAGCTTAAATAAAAACATATAACTGTTAACCTATACTATTTAAGCTATTAACAGTGTAGACCTTGTTTAGTTCTTTTACATTATTTTCTTTATAAACATTAAATTGTAATATAATACAGAAAGTATTTCAACAGAGTAATTAATACAGTAAGTATAAGAACTCGATAACAATAGGTTATTTTATTCTACAAGTATAAATAAAACAAAGAACTAATTACTATTTTTCCTATATACTTACAAAGGAAACTAAATATAAATAACAAGGAAAGTAATAGTACTTCAGTTATGGTAGCAACATTATTATAATAAATAATAGTTACTACCCAATCATTTATTTTATAAAGATAGCATTATCAGGTAATTACAGTAATGCCTTAAATTTATTCTTGTAAACCAAAATTTTAATATAGATTCTGTACTCCAGAATTACTGATAGTGACATAGTAGTTCTCTTTTATACACTCATCCATTCCATTATGA
This sequence comes from Pseudotsuga menziesii, assembly GCA_001517045.1. Lineage (NCBI taxonomy): Eukaryota > Viridiplantae > Streptophyta > Pinopsida > Pinales > Pinaceae > Pseudotsuga > Pseudotsuga menziesii. Next base: position 131,044 of record LPNX010395937.1, read on the forward strand.
AGGGTAACAGTTTTTCGTAACTATTTATCTTTAAAAAAAATACAGTAAGTTAAATACATAAACTTTGTACAGAAAATATTAGCATTTAATTATAAAAATACTACGGATAAAGAAATCAAGTATATTATCACACAAGATATCATCAACAATATAGAATGCTCGACTTATCGAGCTTAACAAGTATTGTAAAACTTAACTAATAACCCCACAGTTACAAAATAGTATTACAAATTAATTAACAATGAATTAGTAGAAGGGGGTGTACATATTTCTCTTACTGTCGAATTAGGGTTTAACCTTATAAATCCAAATTATACAAGTAAATCAACAACTATGGAGCCAAGACAGTATTTTACTCACGGCCGTATTATAAATTAATATAAATAAGCATTCAAATTTCAATACTGTAAGTAAAGAAAGAAATACAGAAAAGAAAAACAGTATTAATACTTATATAATAGAATCAGGGTGAAAACCCTGTAGAATTTATAATTACAGCAGAAGTAAGGAGTCGAGGGTTATAAACCCTTTTTCAAGTCAGGCTCATAGCCTCAAGTATTACACAGTACTTAACCACAAAAAGAAGCTAATTTATTCAATCTCAGCCGAAGTCGGAGCACCCTCGCACAACACAGGGCATATTCAACTACCTTAAGTAACAAACAAGTTAACCGAACAAACTGAAGTCACAAGGGTTACAAGCCTTAATGTGCCAACCCTTGAAGGTCCCGAAGGAACCCCACAAAGAGAAAGTGCCATGGTTTAACCAGGCTTACTGAGAACTGATGACTGCTGCTCAATCCTTGTGCTGAAATCCATGCAGAAGGGAGGGCCAAGACCTATTACCATGAAGAGAACAATAATATTAGAAGTTATAACCTAGGTAACGAGTTTATGGTTAAAAACAAAACAGTAAAAGAAAAGAAAAAATTACAATATTCATGCCTGATCTTTTTATGGAGGCACGACCACCAACAATAGCAATACAACCATCAACGTGATGTGGTAACCCTACTACAGGAAGGGAGAAGAAGATTAACACACAGCAACACCCAAATTGTAGTATAGCAGGACAAGCCTTCGAACTTCACTGAGGGAGGAGGATATCTCAGACAAGGGTTTGGGTTCAATCTAGCATAACAGAGAAAAACCTGAGGGAAGAATAGCCAACGGAGGACCAATAGCAATGTATGGAATGACACTACTAAGATGTGAGAGAACGATCTAGAGGATACCGTTGCAGAGGAGAGGCGACAGAAGGTTGCACCAGCACCATCGTAGAGCGACAGGAGCCGAAGGAGAAGGAGGTAATGTGAGCTAGGGTTTGTCAACGGCTCTTATAACAATGTAGTACATGGCTATGGTAATGCCACGATAGCCCAGTAAATATTTGACAAGAAATGGGTTATGTGTATAGTTCTATCAAACGTCTCATTGGAAGAATGATTCCCAATCATTCTTTTAAATCAATGGTTATCCATAGTCCTCGTGCAAAGTTCATCAAACTTTTACGCTGCATGCAAATAATGAAGTGTTCATTATTATTAACCCTAGATTTGGTAATCATCGAAATCATGGGAATTCTTATGACGACTCTTTAACATATAAAGTATGGTTTTATGGAGTCCAAACTATTCTTTTATTTCATGGAAAGATTTTGGATTATAACCCTTTTACTAATGTAAGTATTTTTTCATTTTACCATAGCTTATAAAGGTTTGTAAAGGAGGCAATTCATTTTAAAGTTGTAAAACATAAATTAAAAACGGAACTATAATTTGATCGTATTTTGGTTAAGTTATTTTAGGTATCTTATTTCATACCTTATACTTTTCTTATGCAGTATGATCTTATGCATAATGGACTTTTAGTTCAATCAACTTCTAACATAAAAATAAAAGTATACATTGGAAGATTATAAGGAGGTTTATAGTGAGAAACTATGCCAATGGTCCTATTGTCCATAGTCATCCAAATGGCTTAACTATTTTGGATAAAATAGTAACATTTGGTAGAAGGATACAAGAGAAGAGTAGTAAATACTATGTAGTGATAGCTCTTGCTTAAAGTTTTATCCTTAATCATAATTTATGACTTGATAAATTTAGGCCACATTTATTATCTAAAAGTTTCACCACAATGAACAGATAGGCCTTAAAAAAAAGGATTTAAGAGATGCAATCTTTTACGAAATATAGTCCCTTAAGGACTTGTCCCGTTGTAAACATAAAGGGGATAGGATAAAACCTATTCAGTAAGATATATATATATATATATATTGTTTAAGATAAGCTTCAGTTATGCTTGAAAACAGTTGATGAGTGAATAAGAACTCTATGCATTAACATTAGTATATTTTTCTTAAAAGGAATCTCAAAGCAAAGTTGTAAGCTCTTTTAAAACTTCAGAGTTTGAAAATAAAAACAGTAATACCTAAAACTTCTATCAGCTTACATTTACTAAGTAACGTATTTATATACGAATGAAATCATACTATGAATTGTATAGCTCTGCTACTCTTACTCTATTATAAAGAAGTCAGTAAGACATTTTCATACATCACGACTAAAATAGATTTGAAATAGTTCCGAAATCAATTAAGAACCATAAAATAATTCTACTAGCAGAAGACCAGTTATTAAATGTACCTCGACAAGCGTTGGAAATGGTATAACATTTGTCTATTTATTGAGCTTTTCTTTTGCGACGAATTTGTATTTAAATTCTTTAGAATTGCGACAAGTAGCACCAACACCTCTTACCTGTAATATGTAAGAACAGGAGAACTTTCTGCATTAGCTCGAAAGCTAAGTAAGCCCAGTTTTGCATCACAGTTTCACCTTGTGATCGCAAATAGAAACAAAGTCAGTAAACTGAAAATAACTATTCTATTGTTAAACATAACCAACAGATAATTCAGATAATTAATGTGGTAATATATAAATAATTAAATGATTAGTTAACTGCATTTATGTTAATGATATGTTAAACTACTAGTGACTGCATTCATTGAAATTATATGCATTTAAATTTTTTTAAATTTTTCAGAAAATTTGGGGTTATGACACTACCACAACTATACATCTGAATTGTGAGTGTTTATATGCTGTAAGAAGTTTTGGAACACCATCATACATCTTCATCATCGATCTCAGTTGAATCATCTTCTGCAATCTCAGTATGTAAGTACTGAACCATCTTCTATGCATACTTGATCATCTTCTGTAACATCAGTATATGGATACTGAATAATATTCTACAACATCAATGTGTTGATACTGAATCATCTTCTGAGTATACTAGATCATTTTCTACAACATCAGTATGTGAATAATTAATCATCTTCTGCCACAACAGTATGTGAATACTAAATCATCTTCTTCCAAGATCAGTATGTAAATACTGAAACATCATCCGCAACATTAGTATGTTAATACTGAAATATCATTTGCAACATCAGTATGTATGTACTGAAACATCATTTGTAACATCAATATGTAAATACCAAAATATCAATAACAACATCATTAGCTTGTTAGTGCTAACAAGATCATGAATAAATGCTATATCATCATCTACATTACCATCATAGATATTTTGGAACATCATCATCATTATCAACATAAAAATGTTGAAACAATCATCATCATTTGTATAGAAATACTGAAACAAACTCATCAACAGTCATCAAAACAATTATTAGTATGAGAATACTAAACCTGCTACATCAGTATATGAATACTGAAACAATTTTAGAAATCATCTCAATAATCATCATTATAACAATACTGAAACTATCTCAGGAATCATCTCAACAATAATATCAGCAATCATCTCAACACTCATCAGTATAATAATACTAAAATCACATCTTTTCCACTAACTATCTCAAAGCAGTATCAGTGAGTTCTCTGGTAGATCGATCCAAGCATTTTCTCTAACTTACTAACCCTTTCGACTCAACAAGCCGAGTTAGACAGATGGATATTCCTGGGGACCAACAAGTGTTGTCCTGGCTTACAAACCCACTTGGGTTAAACTAGTCTATCCAGACATACTAATCCCCCTAGGATCAACAAGCCTTGTCTGACTTACTAACCCTTTTGGACCAACAATCCTAGACAAACTTACCCTCCTCTAGACTGAGCTACCACCACTGCATCCTTCTACCATCTACCATCACTCCCTCTCGAGAGAGAGGTCCTTTTGAACTACACCAAGCTTGTCTCGAAAGTATTCAAACTTTACATAAGACAGAGGCTTAGTCAACACATCTGCCACTTGTTCCTCTTTAGGAACATACTTGAGCTTTACTGCTCCCTTCTAAACCATATCCTAGATGTAATTATATCTAACTTCTATATGCTTCATCTTGTCATGAAACACTATGTTTTCTGTCATCTTGATACAACTTTGATTATCACAAAGGATATTGGTAACATTTATCTATGCATTAAATAATCATGCCAACATCTTACGAAGCCATACTGCTTCGGTACAATATGAACATGATGCAATGTATTGATATTCTGTTGTGCTAATGCAATATTGGTCTTCTTTCTATTGAACCATGAGACCAAACTAAGGAAACATCCTGAAGTGCTCTTTATATCTTTTGCACTTCCTACCCAATCTGAATCCATAAATCCATGTAATATGATCTCTCCATTTGATGCATATCTGAGACCATAATCTAAAGTCCCCTTTAGATACCTCATCACATGTTTTGCTCCAACTACGTGAATATGTTTGGGATTCACCATAGATTGACTTAGAGTGTTTACAAAAAAAAAATCTAGTCTTGTATTGGTTAAGTACATTAGAGAACCAATAATCTGTCCATATAAGGTAGCATCAACTGCTTCTGAAGTATCATCATTCAATAAATTCAAATTTGTTGTCATCGGAGTAGTCATATACTTGCAATCTATCATTCCAAATCTCTTTAGGATTTTTGATGCATAATTTCCTTGGTTTAAGAAAATCTCGTCTAGATACTGCCATACTTCAAGACCTAGAAAATAATGCATCATTCTGAGGTCTTTCATCTCAAATTTTGTAGCAAGCTTATTCTTACATTCTTTGATGGGATTATCTTCACGTGTCAAGAATAGATCATATACATATAGTATTAATATCATAAGTCTATCACCCTCAACTTTATAGTATAGGTTGGAATCTACTTTAATTTTGGTAAAGCCTAATCTCATTAGGAATCCATCGATTCTTCCGTACCATGCTCTGGGTGCTCGCATTAACTTACACAATTCCTTATTGAATCTACATACATGAGTTTCCTGATCATTAGTCTTGAAACCTTGTGGTTGTTTGATATATACTTCTTCTTCTATTAAGCCATTTAGAAAGGTTGTATTTACATCCATTAGATGTAACTTCCACTTCATACTGGATTCCAAGGAAAGGATGGTTTTGATTGAGGTGTACCTAGCTACTGGTGCAAAGGTATACTCATAGTAGATGACTTCATTACAGGAGAATCCATGAGCTATGAATCTTGCCTTGTACTTCTCTATACTACCGTCCATTGAGTGCTTAGTTTTGAAGATCCATTTCAAGGATACCATTGACTTGTTTTTGGTCTTAGTACTATTTCCCATACATCATTCTTTATAATGGATTAATAATCCTCAACCATTACATCAGCCCACTCGTTATGTTTTATTGCTTGTTCAAAACATGTTGGTTCTTTATCAACAATATCACACATCAAAGCTACATAACTAGGGTATGTCTTTGGCTTCTTCCTTTCTCTGATGGTTCCTTATGGGGAAAAATGTCTTTTTGCTTCTTCGATTACTTCACAAGCCCATGGAGGTTTCCTCTTTCATGGGATAATTTCACTGGGTAATTCCTTAGGTCTCTAAGGTTCTATCATATCATGATCCTCAGGCATATGGTCTTCTTCTTCGTTCCTAACTGGTCCAGGACTTTCTGTAGCTTTGGGAGTTTCATGCTCCTCTTCATATTCCTTATATTTCTTTGACTTTCTGAAGGTTCTATCTTTGTCATAAGTAGCATCTATTCTTATTTCAATTTGACGATGTCTTGGAATAGATACGATAATATTTTGATTGTTCACTATATCCTACAAACAATCCATTCTTTCCTAAAGGATCTAACTTTGATCTTTTATGCTTGGGAATGTGTATGTATACCAGACAACCAAATACCTTTAGGTGACTTACTTCAAGATTTTCTTCGATAAACATATCTTATGGAGTCTTGTTCCCAAGGGCATTGTGAGACATTATATTCTGTACATATATTGTTGTTCTAGTTGGTTCTTCCCATAGGTGCATTGGTATATCTTGATAATGTATCATGTATTTCATAGCTTCCAGGATATATCTATTATTTCTTTCTGCAACACCATTTTGCTGTATATTATAGGGAATGGTGAGCTCCATCTTAATCCCATCTTCTTTGTAGTACTCATTGAATTCACTTGATGTGAACTCTCCTTCATTATCTGACCTCAATATCTTGATCTTATTTTTAGAGAGGTTTTCTACCACAACCTTAAACTCTTTAAACCTTTCAAACACTTCATCCTTCTTTTTCAAGAAGTATATCCAAGTCTTGTGGGAATAATCATTAATAAAGGAAGCATAGTAAACATACCCACATAATGAAGTGGTTTGCATTGGCCCGCATATATCTAAGTGGATAATATCTAATATCCCTTTTTCTTTGTTGTGATTGTTTGGATAAGGATTCCTAGTATTCTTTCCTTGTGCACATCCTTTGCACGCTCCTTCATGATCTATATGAATCTCTGGTAAACCAGTCACAACCTTTCTCACAATTGGCAATGCTTGGTAGTGTATATGAGAAAGCCTTCTGTGACATAACTCACATGGGCTTATGGTACTAGTCATTAATGCTAAATCTACATGTCACTTTAAAATGTAGAGTCCTCCTTCTTCAACTCCAATTACTACTGCATCATCTATGGTTTTTCCTTTTGTCCACATGAGAACTTCTCCATCCACAAAACCAACTCTAAAGCCTTTCTTATCTAAGTATGAGATATAAATAATGTTCTTCTTTAGTCCTAGGAAATACCGAAAATCCTTCATCTTCATGGAATTCCTAGAGTTCAAGTTATAGGATGCTTCTCCCATTCCTATAATGGGGTATTGGGAATCATCTCCAAGCATTTATTTGTGTGGGGATTCATTTTTTACAAGACATGAGAGTGAGTCCTTCTAACCTTTCATGTTCTTGGAAGCACCACTGTCTACTATCCAAGTGTCATTTCCTAGAGAGTCTGAACCTGTGAATGCAAAGATTAAGACATATTCTTCACTAGAGTTTTCATCATTCTTATCTTTCTCTTCATCTTCTTGATCATAGTATTCAACAGCATGGGCCTAAAATATTTTCATCTTTTTTACTCTTTCTGTTGTTATTTCCTTTAGTATGGGCTGTCAAGGATTGATCCTCATTTTCATTTAGCTTTTCTTCCCTGGATGTTATTCTTTCTTATTCTTGAACACATTCTTCCCATAACTATTGGAACTTGGTTAGTTTCCTTCTTGAATAGATTCCTTGGATAAAGGGTTCCAAATCTCTTGGAAGACCATTCAAGGTGGTCATTACAACTTCTGCTTCTTCAACCATGTCGCCAATAGCTTCCAACTGTTCCTTTATTTGGGATACTCTTTTAAAATAAGATTGCTTGGTATCTCACTTTTGAGCCCTTATACTTTTGAGGTGATTCCTCAAGTTCATCTTTCTATTGATGTTTCTTCCTTCAAATAGGCTAGATAGAGAATCAAACATTTATTTTGGTGTCTCCCTTGAGGATACTTGAGGGATCAAGTTATCTTTAATGGATTCAGCTATGATCCTTTTAGCCTTGATCATATCCTTGTTGTATTTGGACTTAGCTTCATCTTCTTTAGGTTCTGCAACTTCCTCCTTTAGAAATCCTTCTAGATCATTTTCATCTAGAATGAGCATGATCTGATACTTCCATGTTATGAAGTTTTCAACACCTTCAAGCTTTTTATCTAGCTTGGTATTCTTTGTCATATTGATAGAATGAGAACTTCAAATGGAATAAGAAGGAGTAGTACTTACTTGATGAATACAACTTATGGCTGACCTTCTTCTGGATGACCTAGGGTTTGATGCAGAAACCCTAATTTTTCAGCTTGGATCACTCGTAGGGTTGAGTGATTAAAAGCATGTTCCTTCCCAGGGAGAGCTATACTGCATCTTTCTTTTTCTAATATTGATGACGGAGTCTCAAGAAAAATAAAGCCCTAGTTTTTCCCGACAGTGGTGTTTGGTCCAAAACTGTAACTTCTTGGAATTCAGTTTTGTTTCCAGAAAAGGATGCGCCCTTCAGGAGTGAGTTGAGTGAGCCCTCTTTTCTGGTTGATTTTTCGAGGTATTTGTTTGAAGTAACAAACCCTAGCTATGCAGTGTTTCCTTTCAACCTCGCTTTGATACCATGTTAAGTTTTCTTAATTGCTTAGATGATATCTCAAAACAATTTTTCACTATTAGGATCACTGAAAGAACAACAAGCACAAAAACACAAGAACACAAATATTTTCCTCTGGGAAACCACAAGGGAGAAATCTCCACAAAACTTCCTAAGTATAGAAATCAACCAGAGCAATGTAAACCCTAGATAATTGTTCTTCTCTCTCTTGCAAACTTGCTTGAGTGAGTGCGTACAAATGAATGGGAGCGTATCCCTATTTATATTTGTCACTTGAATTGACCTAGGCCCTAACCGAGTCTACTTGTCTAGCAAGACACCAAAAATAACATTTATTATAATTGCTATTTAGTTTAAAAGTGGATAACTGGATAATTGCTACTTTTAAATAAAATTGTATTTTTTAATAAAACTTGGTTCTTAAAAAATATAATATAGACAAATTTTTCCAAGACACCAAGACACCAACATTTTAGTTTAAAAGTGGATAATTGCTAATTGCTACTTCTAAATAAAATTGTATTTTTTAATAAAACTTGGTTATTAAAAAATATAATATAGACAAATTTTTCCTTTTACAAAGACATAGAAACTTAAAACATCGAAGAAAAAAAAAATTCTAATTCGATGAATAAAATGAATAGCAAATTCTAATATTGTTTTGGAGTAGAATCTAATTAATTAGAATAAAGTGAAAGACAAATTCAAAATGTTAACTATATTAATAAAGTGAAAGGAAAATTACTGGGATCACTTCAAATTAAGATGACATGTTTCACTTCAAGTCAGAAATGTTTTTATTGGGGTCCATTCTTGGGTTTCACCAAGGCCTCTTGATTCTCATCAAGGTTGAATAGCATAAACTAATATTTTCGATAAAAAAGTGTTTCCATTAAATCTAGAAATATGTGACATAAATAAAGTCTATATGCTGGTTGGATATGTATATCATGGTACAGGTGCTTCATGAGGGCGACCCACACCTTTCTTCAAGTTCTAAATCACCGTTTCTCTCACACCAACGCAAAAGACACTCACCAAAACTTTCACAGCTCTCTTCTGTTCATCCAATACAAGGAAATTAATTTGTTGTAATATTATTTTTTATACAATAATAATGATTAAAAATGATCTTTAATTTTAATGTAAAACTCTTAACAAAAGAATATGAAAATGATGTGAAGATTATTTTTTTAATGAAATTAACATGATGTTGGCTTAGCCAAGGCGACTATCTATGACAACATAGAGACCTTCGACAAACTGAGACGAGATGTGCAAGAGCACTACGGAAATGTAATGAAGGTCCAGCTTGCCCAGCTTGTGGAGAACCATTTCTCATCGCCATGGAAAACTGTAGCCTTGGGTGGGGCAATTCTTATGTTGTTGCTTACCATGGCGGGAACCATCTTCTTAGTACTCTCATATTATAAATAGTCTCTCCACTGTATGTTTCTCTTTCTCTTTTCCGTTGAGTGAGCTATTTCGTTATTAGAAGTGAAGTATTTTTCTATATTGTTCGCTACAAAAATATTAAAGTGCAAAGATTAGTTCTATAATTAGTAATGAGCAAGCTTTTACCCATATTTCATCAACAATTACTGTTCCAAGACCAAGCCGTCTAAGCTGGAACTAAATGCTTAGTGAATTATGTATCAGCACTTCATAACATCAACATGGTACTACAAAATGGTTGCATATTTTAGCTCAAAAATGAAGGATGTGGCATATGGTCTACAACATGAAAATTTGTATACTGCTATAAAAATTAGAATTGATCAGAACACATCAAATCACATCTGATATCTTCCCAAGCTAAAATTGGAATTTGGAGTCGTGTTTCAATGATGTAAATGTTTTTTGGTATTCTAACAATGAAAATATCTATATCTTACATCAGAAGGCCTAACTGTGAAAACCCTGTATTTGTCAATTTTGTTTTTTCTAAGATAAATTCTACACATTGAAGACGATGGATGATGATGATATATGCCTAGATTAACAATTCTATTGGTCCTCTTTTGAGTTATAATAATTTGAATTGGATGCGTATATATATATATATATATATATATANCGAGTTTTTCCCTTTAGGGTTTTCCCAGGATAAATCTTTGTGTTCCTTTTTTATGGTTGTGCTTGTCTATCTTTTAGTGATCCTGTTTATATGCTTTTGTCATGAAAANGCCCAACAATGGCATTTTTATTGTAGTCAATTTACTTTTGCTTACATTGCACTAAGTGGGTTAATGATGTCCATATGGAAAAGTACAATAGACATGTAATGGACTTGTTATTGGTTTTTCTACATATGTCAAGGCCTTAATACTAGATATGAGAATCATTGTGAAGATAGGGGTTCCATATTTTGAAGATTACAAGGAAAATAGTATGTGGTGAGGTTCTTTTCCATTCTAGTTGGAAATTGCAATTAAACTTTCATAATGTAATTCAAAGAAGTCACTATCCATAACAAGAATTTATGCTCATGTGATTTTCATACCATTGAATCCTTTTTCATAGAGAGATGAGATGGATGGAAAGCATAGATAATAAATTTCTTAAGGGCCAACTTGTGGAAGCATTTATGGTNCAAATACTGATGTCTTAGCTAAGCATATGAAAATTTAACAATGATGTCCATATGGAAAAGTACAATAGACATGTAATGGACTTGTTATTGGTTTTTCTACATATGTCAAGGCCTTAATACTAGATATGAGAATCATTGTGAAGATAGGGGTTCCATATTTTGAAGATTACAAGGAAAATAGTATGTGGTGAGGTTCTTTTCCATTCTAGTTGGAAATTGCAATTAAACTTTCATAATGTAATTCAAAGAAGTCACTATCCATAACAAGAATTTATGCTCATGCGATTTTCATACCATTGAATCCTTTTTCATAGAGAGATGAGATGGATGGAAAGCATAGATAATAAATTTCTTAAGGGCCAACTTGTGGAAGCATTTATGGTGATCTTACTTGTGGAAATAATTTGCTATGGAGGACTATGTGAACTAGTTGTTAAATAAGCACTTTAGTTACCTAAGTAATAACTAGTTATAGTGATCATAACTTGTCCTAGAAATATATTATATATGATAAAGTTAATGGAACTCCTACTGATAACAACTCATATAGCAATTGTAATGTCCCCAAAAATCGTTTTTTTTTTTATATAGGCTAGTAAAAACTACCTAGACGAAACATGATTTACTTACGGAACTCTATCATACACTTTATGTACCTCTGTTTAGTCGTACTATGTTCTTACGTTTTTTCGTTCATATTTCAATTATTACTTTTAATGTACTTTACTTATGATGTTGTACTATTGTTTACTACTTGTATTATGTTTACACTTTTCCCGTTTATATGTCGTTACTGGATTTATGTGCTTCGTTCTTTCTGCATTGTCGCACTTGTTAATTATGGAGGCCTAACTTAAGTTTGTTTGTGGAAACAAAGTGGGCAAAGTGGCGGGACTTGTTCTCCCATGACGGTTTGAGAGGTAAAGTATTACTTTGTTACGCAGGCTTACTTAGTTCAACTAAACTAAGTCACCTCTAATATTTACTTCCAGGTTTATCTTGTGACACAAGGCTTAATAGGGAGCTGGAATCGTTTCAGCCTTTACTTTTAACTTACTATTCATCATTATGCTTTATTACTGTTTCAAATTTGGTAGCAAGGAAATATAAAATTTGTTAATTATCTAGCCTAGATAATTAACTAGGTGATATTTTATACAATCTATTCTAATGCACTTGGTGTCTATTTTATTACAGTTATTAACATATTTCTTGTTTTAATGGAAGGTCATAACTTGGTTACTTGTTCGGACCTTAGTCTTATTATAGTCAGAGATGTTACCATGGTATGCCATGGTCCTTAAACATTGATACATTGATACTAAGGGGTTAAGACCTAAGCTCTAAACCTATGGCTTAAACATTACCTTTATACTTAAGCTTGGGTTCTTGACTTGGACTAGCGCATACTTATATATGAAACAAACTTTGTAATATGGCATACCATGTAATAGTATACGATCTGCATTAAGGTTTTGTGGTGGCGAAACTATAACATATGGTATAAACCATATGATAGCAGGGTTTAAGCTTTCATGTGGGAGGTGGTCATACATTGTAAGGCAATGAAACTTAAACTATGGAAAGTGGGTTTTGTATGGATTTAATGGTTTCCAGCTGGTGCATTCAATGCTTTTGGAGAAGTGTGAAAACCTTCCCTTAGGCTTGGCTCATGATGGTTGTGCATTGTGTTTGTCATTTGGGGTTTTTGCACTTTGGCTCTACGCAGGGGGAAGACCATGGAGGCGACCTCCAGACCATGAGGTATGACTCGTCTGGTTCATACACCTGCACATTGGTTTGGTTTAGTTTTTCTGAGCATGGCCATACTTCTCATCCCCAATTTTTCTTGTGTTTTGCAGGTACCAAAAGGAAATGAGGAGTAGCGTGGCTTTAACTCGGTTGGCTCCAAGCATTTACAATCATGGCCACGATAACCCTGTGAGCAAGTCTCTACTTTCTACCTCTCATCCCTCTTGGGTAAACTGTGCATAGATTTGTTACTTGGTTTGGGTTTTATGTTGTGAGTTTCGATGTGGGGTTTAAATTTGGCCTTCGGGTAGATGATTACAGGCTTGGATTTTGAACAATGTTTAAATGGCTTCGGCTGTGAAGTGAAATCACACTCCCTCTGGTTCTGTGTATAAATTTTGGGTTTGTAAAATTACTTGGGCTGTTAGCAGTGAGGAAAGGAATGTTTGGGCTTCTAGCACACTTGGTATTTGATTATGCAAATCGTGGTTTAGTTGGGACCTTTTAGCCATGGCCTGCACCATTGCTTGCAATGGTGTGTTAGCCCATTGGCATTCCTATGTAAACTTGTTTATGATTTTTAATATGATAATGGTGTATTTTAATTGGTAAGCTTTGTGTAAATGGATGCATACTATTTTTATTATTTGATTTACCATAGTTTTTATCTTATGATGTTCATAACATGATTTTGATGTGTTATTCTATTGTTATTATGGATTTGTGTGGGCATTTGTCGGCTTGAAGGTTCTGCATGTAACGACGTTACTTATCTTGTATTGTAACATATAGACAGTGTGGGTATAGGCCATGTCGTGAATGGTATGAGCCTTTCCCATAGTGCTGCAATAGTATAATGTAGGGTTAATTTGTTAGGACTCTGTATTAAATTAAAACTTGGCTGAGGCCGTGATTGGATTAGGGTCTTATGACCTCGACGTTTTAACGTTGTCATTTGTTATTTATAATGTATTGGATGTATTTTATAAACCACGACTTGCATATGATTTGATGTATAGCGTGGCCTATGTAAGAATGGTTATAGGATTTGGTTGTTGTTTTGTACATAAAATATTTATGGTTTGTTATTAAGGCCTTGTCTTGGGTCTGGACATCCATGGGAATCGATGTCGCTACCTCTGTTGGCAAGCAGGGTTTTAATGTAATGTAATGCATGGTATTTAAATAAATAAAAGCAAACTAAGCTTGCATGCCCACAGGATTCGGATCCTATTCCTGTTTGCAATACATGGATTTATAATATGATTTTGATGTTATTTTAATATGATCTGATTACTGTATAAGATGTATTATTTTAATTTGGTTATGGTAATGTTTAATGAATTATGTAATTTTGTTTATGGTTATGTATAGATAGAAAATGGATAGAACTATGGATTCTTTTGTATGCATTATGAACAAAGATTTGTGAAGGACCACATGGATGGTCACAATGCTTCCTTTGTTTATTTAGTTCCGATACTGATAATTTAAAAGCAAGTTTTGATACTAGTATATTCTTATTATGGCAGACCTTGAAATGTCTTAGATGAGTTGTTTATTTTTTTGGAATTAAATGCATAGATAGCTTTCAGAAAATTTTATACATGATGACCTTATCTGTATATATATTTATCTATAAAGTAGTTATGTTTGTAAGTAATACTCTAAGGTATCTAATTAGTATATTTATTTCTTTAATTTTTCTCCGATGATTAAATCTACTATAATTTGAACATGTCTCTACTGACAAATGAAATATGTCAGTAGAGTTATAAAGAATAGGTGAGCAATAAAATAGCAGGTCTGGATTTTACCTAGCTTACAGTAATAATTTCCGAATATTGAATTGAATACAAAAACAAACTTAGAGATGTACTCCTAGCCATATACAGCCTATGATAACATTCACCACCCAAGGTATAATTAAGAAATACAAACCCTAGCAGAGTCTAACTAGAGAATCTAGTACATAGGGTTAGTAGATACATTGAAAAAATTCATCTAACATATCCATCAATTAATCTAGAAGATATCATAGCCAGTTTAGGGTTAAAATTTAGGAAATGTAACCCTATGAGATATGGACATAAACATCATTTATAGGGTTAGAAATATATATAGAGAATTTATATAAAGCAACCAGCATTTACCCTAGAAATGAACTTGACATACTAAGAACTTATACATGTAATGTTTTTCTTCCTAAATTTTCATTTGATGGCTGAACTTGCACACTTCTTAAATAACCAACATTAACAATTTAAGACAGATATGACCTCTGATTTTGATGATCAAATCATTTGCGAACTACCAAGTTCCTCCCAACCATGACCTGGAACCATTCTTGGTTCTAATCCGGGTCTCCCTGAGCTGGAATCCAACATGCAAGTAGCTTAGAGCTCCTAAGGTAGGGTTTCCTAACTGGTATTCAGTTCTGAATCAATCCTCTTTTCCTTGCAGGAGAAAGTTCTCCAGGAAAACACTTGAGAGAAAAATAGGCAGAATAATAATTCTCCAAGATAAAAATCAAAACTCCAAGCCTTTCCTTGGCTTGAGTCTTTATAGACAGACTTTTCAATCAAAGGGACAGCTAAATCGAGAAATACTCGATTTCTTCATTTAACCCTTTTTAATTACTGGGGTAATTTTCAATACTTAACTTAGGAACTTTTAACTATTTCCTAGTTAAACTTTCATAGGAATTATACTATTTATTAATCCTTTAATAATAACTAATAATTGATGGAGCTTCTCTTCTTTCTTTTATTTAATTATATATTTAATCATAATTAATTCTTTATACATACTATGTATAAAATACATAGTATTATAGCACTTGTTAACAATGTCATTAGGCATCATGTACCATGATCCCTAGACTTAATGACACTTCTTCATTAAGGTCAACTAGATAGATGGTTTAGGTCTACTAGGCTAGGCATCTCTAAACATCCTTGCTTGTTGGATTTCCCTCATATAACATGGTATCTCTTCAGTACTTTGATGAGAATACAGAAATTTGAAATTTCATTTAATCACTTATAAATAAGTATGATGAGATCAATATTTTTCTCGAGAGATTTTCACTCGGAAGTTATTAAATTCTTTTCAGTAACCCCTAGCGTTTACCAGAGCCCATACTCAATGCTTATAGCAGGGAGTTACAAACATAGTGCAATTCTAGAGCTTTTGCTCAACACTAAAATGCTAGGATGTACTTGTACGACACACCTAGGGATACAATGGCCAGGGATCCAATGCTCCATAGCTTATGCTCAACATCAACATGGAAGACTCCAGGGCTTATTCCCAACACATCCAATTATATTTTCATGTGTTCCATAGCTTCTCGCTCAGCACAAAGGTAAGTACTCATGTGCTCCAAAGCTTCTCGCTCAACACAAATCATCAATCACTCTAGTGCTCCAGAGCTCCTCGCTCAACACAAAATATCTCGTCGGTCATGTGCTTCAAGGTCCACACCCAACAAAAAAAATCATATACATATATCATCAATAACTCAAGTGCTCCAAGCTTCCCACTCAACACAAAATTTCTCATCAACCACGTGCTTCAGGGTCCACACCCAACACAAACATGCATATACATATATCATCAATAACTGGCTTACACCCAATATCAAACAAATCATCATTTTCATATGCATTGGGGTATTTGACCCAATATAAAATAAAAACATCAAGATAATCATAATAATCAATAAACACATGCCTATAAGTGTTAGGTCCAAAATTTGGGATATTACATCCCTCCCCGCTTAGAACAATATCGTCCTCGGTGTTCTAGGGACTCATAACGATATCATGAAATAAAGCGGGGTAATCCTTTCTCATGGTGGCCTCGTTCTCCCAAGTTGCTTCGCCAGCCTCAAAGTGCTTCCACTGCACATTCAATTGGACCATGGTGCACTTTTGAAGCTGCACTTCTCTTTTGTCCAATATGTGAGTAGGCTCAGGGGCAAACTCCCCATTAGGTTCCACCTGTAATAGGGACCAATCAGCAACATGTTTAGTATCATAAGCATATGTCTTTAACAAAGATGCATGGAAAACATTTTGGACTCTTACATGCACGGGAAATGCTAGTTCATAACCCACTGGCCCTTTCATGGCCAGTATTTCAAAAGGTCCACAAAATCTAGGTGCTAACTTACCACACCTACCCAAGCTCAATGAGATTCATTTGGCTTTTACTTTCAAGTAAACATGATCGCCTATTTGAAAGTCCTTATCCTTTCTTTCTCATTCCGCGTAACTTTTATGGAATTCTTGTGCTTCCTTAAGGTTCACCTAGACCTTGGTAACCAAATGTTCCAATTCCATCAACAAATCAGACCCTAACATGAACCGATCCACTGGGCTATCCCAAGTAAACGGTGTCCTACACTTCCGTCCATAGAGTACCTCAAAGGGACTCATCTTGGCAGAAGCTTGATAACCATTGTTATACGCAAACTCT
The DNA here is from genome assembly GCA_001517045.1 of Pseudotsuga menziesii. NCBI lineage: Eukaryota > Viridiplantae > Streptophyta > Pinopsida > Pinales > Pinaceae > Pseudotsuga > Pseudotsuga menziesii. Next base: position 148,347 of record LPNX010395937.1, read on the forward strand.
GCAAGATACAGGCAATCATCCCACTTTGTGGGATTTTTCATGACATACATTTGGAGCATGTCCTCGACAATTTGGTTTACCCTTTCAGTCTGCCTGTCTGTCTGCGGGTGATATGCATTACTGAAGTTCAACTGTGTCTCCAATATGGAGAATGAATATCTCCAAAATTTATATGTGAACTTAACATCTCGATCTGAGATAATTAGCTTGGGTATCCCATGTAATCTAAATATCTCTTTCAAGAATATATCAGCAATGTTCACGGCCTTGTAGGTCAATTTTACAGAAATGAAGTGTGCTACCTTCGACAACTTGTCGATGACCACAAAAATAGAATTATTTTGCTTCTTACTTTTCGATAAACCGATGATAAAGTCCATACTAATAACCTCCCACTTCCAATCTAGAATGGGAAACGACTGCAGCAATCTTGCAAGATGCTAATGCTCAGCCTTGACTAGTTGGAGCTCCTGACATTTTGCAATAAACATTGCAATGTTGGCCTTTAACTTAGGCCAGAAAAAGTGTCTCTTAATAGTGGATATCATCTTTTGATATCCTAGGTGCCCCGAGTAGGGTGCCTGATGAAATTATGTGAGGATGCTAGACTGAAGGTCCCCTCCTTCTAGAACATACAAGTGATCCTTGGACCATAGCAGTCCGAATTCGTCGACCTTGTATTCTTTTTGTTGTTGAAACAACCTATCCTCCTGGACTTTCTTGAGGATCTCTACATAGAAGGGGTTAACTCTGTTGGCCACTCTATTCTTCTCATGCAAATATGCATCAGTTTGACTCAAAGTCACCTTGTAAATCATCTGAGTCCGTCGGCTTAAAGCATTGACAACCCTATTCTCCTTTCCCTTAATGTGTTTAAGCTCGAAATGGTACTCGCTTAGGAAATCCAACCATCTAGATTGCCTCGCATTCATATCCGGTTAATCAAATAAATAATTCAGACTCATATTGTATGTCTTCAGAAGGAACTTCCTTCCCATGAGGTAGTGCCTCCACATCCTCAAAGCATGGATGATGGATGCTAACTCAAGATCATGCATAGGGTAATTTTGCTCATGTTCTTTCAACTTTCACTATTTGTAACTGTTATAGCTGATTTTACCACACCTGGTGAATCACACTTGTATGGCCTTCCCTTGTCCCTCTGCAAACTCTTTGGACCCCATGGACCTTTTTAATACCTTTGATGTTTCCAAGATCATCCCTAAAAACATGCTTAAATTTCTATACGCAACTTTTAAACCCTTTCTCGCATATATACGCGAGTTTGACCCCTAAAACCACGTACATCGGGATGTGTGCAAAAGGTCAAATTCTTTTGGAGTTTTCCTAGACATGGATCCAACTCACTTGTCTCCTAGTCTTCCATATGCCTTGAGATTGCTCAGATTCATCCCTTCATTGCCCCATTCAAGAGCTATATAAGGAACCCTTTGGATACATTGAAGAATAGGTGAGAATTGAGAGCAAAGAAACTATAGTCCATTGTTGCCGAAACTTGTGCTTGAGTCTGCATCCCTTTGTCCTTTGGAGCACTTTGGTGTTATTCCCAAGCTTGCCTTTTGCTTGTGAGCTTGCTATCGAGAGATGGAGGATTGAGGTGGTGGAGGCCCAAGTGGGGGATTTAGTTTCTCTTATTCATAGACGTGCCGACAAAGGTTGTAATCATTGTAATCTCTGATTTTATATTAATAGAAATATCTTTTCCTATCCAATAATGTATGTTTGAATGAATATTTTATCCATGGATGATTTCAAATGATTATATGTTGTTGATTATATATGCTAGAGTAGATCTAACACCAATATATATAGCATGCTTTTCTTGTTTACTGATTGTTGAGGAAGTAATCTATCAATTCAAGCTGGAGTTGGAAAGCTCAACGAGGATCTACTTCAATCGTCCAGAATAAGGTATGAGTTTTGATCCTTTAGTGTTATATATTTGATTTCTCTTGCATATTGGAAAATGATTGATTTCTGGAGTCAAGCTGTTTGTTGTGGTACCCCAAGCCATAGGAATTTCTCTCCGTAACAGAATTGGCGACTCCGCTGGGGATGTTCCTTGTTTGTATTGGGGTTTGGGGGCACAATGGGATTGATATTCTTGACTTGCTCTTTGTTTCTCCTTATTTTTGTGTTGCATTTTATAGTATGTTCATCCATTGACACTCCCCTTTATTGGTTTGACCCTTGGCCTACTTTTTACCACTGTCTTCTCTGTATACGTAGCTTTTTCGCCAAAAGCCATGTATATACGAAACTATTCTTTGAACAGTCGCATACATCCTCCCTTTTGGTGAGTTTGATGATGTGGCAAGTTGTTGGGTGGGTTGTGAGTGTGGTTGGTTCTTCCTTGGGTCTGATGTTTTCTGTTGGATGCTTCTTTTGTGACCATAGACCGCTTTTTCATTGATTTTTCTTTAAAAGTAGTTTTAGTCATTTAACCTTTTTGTTTTTCCATTAGTGCATTACTTTTTTTTGTCTTGGTGTCTTGCCGGGCTTGTGTTTTATACTTGCTGTAGAGACTGAGAGTTTTAGATGACTTTTATTTCATTTTTCATTCTTTTATATTGAAAAATACAAGGTAGTTTCATTTTTTGCATATGGAATTGAGGAGGTACTTGCATTGGATTGCTTGGATGAGACTTGTGCTTAGGCTTTCATATAGGAAGGATTGCATTGTCATTCGGAAAGGAATATGTATTTATGCATCTCATGTAGTGGAATCCCCTATTTTTCATTTGACAAAGATTGCACTTAGCATTGTTTGTTATGGTGTGCATATTTACTTCACTACTGAGTCATAACTTCATTAGTTGCACGACCATTTCCCTTTGGGTAATTACAGCCAATTAAAATCAATGCATAATAAAATGAATTACACATTTTTCTTTTATAGGGTTCACCAACAAGATTAGGATTTAGAGTCTTGGAATAGTTCATTGTGAGTTAATTCTCCAAGACTACTAAACAACAACATATATGTGTCTGTCCAGGCAAGAGTGTGAAATTCCTTGGTATAATTAGTGTTTCTCAAGATCCTCCTCTTACAAGGGAGTTAAGCACGAGGAAGTGTGAGCAGTTATGATTGGGATGACCCCTGGTTGTAACTGAGCAGCACCAGAGATATTTCCAATATTGTATTCATATCTGGGGGCTCTTTCAAGAGTTTCAAGATTTGCTACCATGCCCATACGGTCAATCCCGCCTGCAACTGTCCGCTTGAGCATTGATTATATTGAGGTGACCTTAGTTGCCTTACCTAGGTTATCAAGGGGGTACTTCACAAAGGTTATTTTGCAGGTGTCCTGGCCAGGTAGAGGTCGAACAGCACAGTCACTTTATGCATTGAAGCTGAGGGCCACTATAATTGGTTACATACCTCTGCTTGTAGTGTATGGGAATTTCGATCCTCTCCTAGGCGAGACATACCTACTGCATTCGGGAGCTCACATATCCTCCCCTTGGTTTGCTTGTATTTTGGCTGCAAATTTTCTTAGGAGTGTGCTCTTTGTGCGCTATTTGGCCTTTGGGATCATGGTTACTTGAGTATATTTATGATCTCTTGAGTTCAGGTCCTTTTATTTTTGACATGCCTGGTATCCTATCACCTGTCCTTAGTCCTAGTACGGACCTTGGTGTCAGACTTGGGGGCATCACAGCCCCTTACTATGCTCATAGATTTGGGAATGGTCATATTCCATCCTCTACTCCATTTGTGGAGGATTTTTATTCCCTTCACTCAGTCTTTACACTAGTGGTCACCCTCTCGGGGGTGGTAGTGGATACGTGAACATTGGGTCTACACTTTAGATTCCTTTTTATGGTCCATTGTCCACCACACTATTTTCTTTGAATGTATTTTTCATGATCATTCCTCCCTATTCCCTATAGTTTGGATTCTTTATTGACTATTTTGGGTTGTTTTCGACTAATATGGTTGTCATGTAGGGTCCATTTTTTGTACACTCTCTCTGAGGTTTCAACCTGTTCATTCCTATCACATGTATTATGTCTAAACTGGCATATAGGTTAGGATTTCACATCTACTTGCATTTTGCAAGAACTTATGACTGTTTCATTTTAACCTTAGGTACGAACCCATTACATGGTATCACAGAACCTTCATGCTATTGTAAGAAGTTTTACTATGTGAATGGTAGAGCTTTCCTATACATGGGTGTCCTAGTTAGCTCCCATTTGCATTTGGTACCCATGTTGTGAGTCCTCTGTTAGGTCTGGGAGTCCTTTGTATAGTATCGCCATGACTTTGAGCAAGAGCTTCATACTCCTCTTGACCTTTATGCTGGCCATTTCCCCTGAAATCCCTTATGTCAAGTTGTAATTGCATTATCATGAGATTTTCCTACCTTCTTGAGCCTTACGCCGGCTTCCCTGACTTTGAGTTTCAGCCATTTAGCTCGAGCTTGTCTCATGTCTAGCCATGCAGAGCCATATTTTATATCCTTTGCAGCTTGATTCCCTATTCTACAGGGAGGGGACTTTCCCTCGAGTGTCGCTATCCTACACATGTATCCTTGCATTGAGCATAGGTATGTTCCACTTCCTGGAACTAGTTTGTTTTCCCATATGACACTCGTCTCCTCGTAGTCTATAACTATAAAGCAGTTTTATTCTTTTTCAATCTTTTTAAATATTTGAAAAATTCCAAAAAAAAAAAATTTAAAAACCAAAAAGCTGGACAAGGAAAGATGTTATCTTTTGCAGCCGTCGAGTCGTGTCACCTTTGACCAGAGCACTATATATCACATCTTTGGTTGGGTTTATAGTTTGAATTTAGGAGTTGTACTCATTTATTTGAGTTTATCTCCACCGACTGGTTAAGCTTCCAGTCCCTATGGAGCCTCTGTCGACGCCTCCTATGTCACAGAGATGTCCCAGTTTTGTATGTCGAGTCTATGCTGCCTACATTCAGGCACCATTCGCCGTTATGCTCTTGTTCGAAGGAAGTTGAAACCTGAGTCAGCCATTCCTTAGTTATTTTGACTTTGCATGTCGGCCATTCCCAGTACAGTTACTGGTTCATGCACCTTATGATCGAGTCCTTCCACATTATAGAGCTTTGTTGAGTACCTCGTGTTGGATGATGGGGGATTCCTTAATGCCCTCCTTCTAGTGGATTTCATCCCATCAACTTCAGATCCTTTATTCTGGGATTGGAATATAGAGTCTTTTTTTAGTGCCTTGAGACTTGCAGTCATCAGTGGCAGGTTCTCTCGCCATCAACAGTTCTTTGGGAATACATCAATGTCCCCTGATCGATGGATTCTCTCAAGTGTTCATCCTCAACACATTTATTCACACTTGTTAGTTTGAACTCTAGTACCTTGATTCCCATTTTCATTATCGGTGGGTGATCTCGCGTCTATTAATAGTATACATCAATGACCGATAATCAGACGATGGACTACTATGTTCGACCTCGACACCTCTATTCACATAGTAGGACATGTACTCGTAGTGGTTTGTGTAGAATACCTTCCAGATTGGTGGCATTTCTTATATGCTACCTCCTTGATTGTGCCAGTGTTCATGAGATTTCAGCTCTCATGACTTGATTCCAGTATATGTCAGACATTTCCAGCCATTATGGAGATCTTGATCCTTTGTATATCTTCATCATGGAGATTCTGATCTATGTATATTGTACATGGCAATGACCACTTATGTCATATTTTGTATCATACCTATTCATGGCCATTGTACTCTTATGTATCCAGGACTGCTATATGTATTTGCAATTATATGCAAAGTTGTATCATTGTACTATGCTGATTGGGTGGCTAGTCTTCCACTGGGTTCTTCATCACTCCACTTCTGGGATGGACTTATAATGTATTTCGGCCATCATATGACCTCTCTGGCCTCACACATTAGGGGGCATATGTTATATCTGATTTTACCACACCTGGTGAATCACACTTATATGGCCTTCCCCTATCCCTCTACAGACTCTTTGGACCCCATGGACCTTTTTTATACCTTTGATGTTTCCAATATCATCCCTAAAAACATGCTTAAATTGCTATACGTGACTTTTAAACCCTTTCTCCCATATATACGCGGGTTTGACCCCTAAAACCATGTACATTGGGATGTGTGCAAAAGGCTAAATTCTTTTGGAGTTTTCCTTGACATGGATCTGACTCACTTGTCTCCTGGCCTTCCATATGCCTTGAGATCACTCGAATTCGACCCTTCATTGCCCCATTGAAGATCTATATAAGGAACCCTTTGGATACATTGAAGAATAGGTGAGAATTGAGAGTCAAGAAACTATAGTCCATTGTTACCGAAACTTATGCTTCAGTCTGCATCCCTTTGTCCCTTGGAACACTTTGATTTTCTTCCCAAGCTTGCCTTTTGCTTGTGAGCTTACTATCGAGAGATGGAGGATTGAGGTGGTGGAGGCCCAAGTGGGGGATTCAGCTTCTCCGATTCGAAGACGTGCTCACAGAGGTTGTATTCATTGTAATATCCGATTTTATATTAATATAAATATCTTTTCCTATCCAATAATGTATGTTTGAATGAATATTTTATCCATGGATGATTTCAAATGCTTATACGTTTTTTATTATATATGCTAGAGTAGATCTAACACCAATATATATAGCATGCTTGTCTTGTTTACTGATTGTTGAGGAAGTAATCTATCAATTCAAGTTGGAGTTGGATAGCTCAACGGGGATCTACTTCAACCATCCGGAATAAGGTACGAGTTTTGATCCTTTAGTGTTAGATATTTGATTTCTCTTGCATATTGGAGAGGATTGATTTCTGGATTCAAGCTATCTGTTGAATTTCTCTCCGTAACAGTAACAGATCACCTGATCATTATGCAAGAAGACTCCTCCAAGTCCTTCCTTGCTTGCATCCATACAAAAAACGAAATCCCCATAGGGATCCGCAGTCCACAACACCGGTGCAGTCATCGAAAGCTGCTTAAGCTTTTGAAAAATTTATTCGCACTTGTCAGTCCATATGAACTTATTTGCTTTCTTCTGCAAAGCGGTCATGGGGCAAGCGATTCTTGAGAAGTTCTCAATGAACTTTCGATAATATCCATCTAATCCTAATAATGACCTAATGTAAATGACACTAGTAGGGGTAGGCCAATACTTTATGGATTTAATCTTTTTCGGGTCCACATCTATCCATGTCTGAGATATAATGTGACCTAGATACTGTATCTGCGGTTTGTAAAAATTGCATTTACTAAACTTAACATAAAGATGGTGTTTTCTTAACACTAGTAGTACTACATGAAGGTGTTATTTGTGTTCCTCTTTATTCTTGGAATAAGCCAAGATGTTGTCAATAAAGACTAGGACAAACTTATCCAGATACCTACTGAATATGTTGTTCATCATACACATAAATTTTGCGGGTGCATTGGTCAACCTGAATGGAATCACTAGAAACTTGTAGTGCCCGTACCTTGTATGAAAAGCAGTTTTGTGAATATCTTCATCGCGAATCCGTACCTGATGGAATCCAGATCGTAGGTCAATATTTGAAAATATTTTGGCTCCTGTTATCAGGAATATATTACCTTCTATGGACAGAAGCTATTCCTCAGGTCTAAATGGTTTAGATCCAGAACAAATGAGTGAATAACTCGGTTGAAGACCTTCCCTGAATGTTATAGATGCCTGGAATGTAACTCTGATGAAGGACCTATATACCTATAAAACATATCAAACATACAAAGACATCAAAGCTACCAGAATATCATCTACACATCCATATTAGTGACTAAGGAATCCAATAACATATATGTAATATTAACGCAACAAACATGTAGGAAGGAAATCAACTTTGCATTAGAAAATAAATGAAAGAGCTTATGACCATGTGCCTTAGTGCCGATACACTCCTTCAAAAGACTAGCACTTTGACCCCAATAGCTCTAACTTGCTCCATAATTGCTCTCTGATGGATTAGGCCAGGGTATCAATTCAACAGCATAACTTTCCTATTCTTCTCTCCCCCTCAACCATGGAGTATGAGCTTGTATTTATAGGGTTCAAATGGATAGGATGGTTGAGATATTGCTGGGTGAGGTGGTTACAAGATCCTACAAAGAGGGATCGCGACCTTAACCAACCCAAGTGAGTAGGGATAAGGTTAGACACAAGGCTCTTGTTATAGAAGCCTTGATAAACCTCTTTTTTTTCACTTTTTACCAAGAGCACCGCTTATACCCCTTTATGACAGAGTGGTGATGGGTAGGAACCGCGCCAACAACATAGGTTAAAGGCGGTGGCACCACCTATTTCTCACACAACTAGTGCGGTGCTGAATAGGGTACCACTTATCTGCTTGAGGGTAGAAGTGGTGCTGCAATTTTGTATGTTGGAATTAACACCTAGACTAGGATTCTCTTCAAGTGTGAGATTTTCAGGAAAATGTCTGTGTTAGGGATTCTATCACATGCTAGTGACACATTTTGAGTGTAATAGAATTCCCCCCAAAGCATGATGTTAGAGGGATATGATAAGCGAGAGATTTGATAGAGCAAGTTATCACTTCAAGGTAAGAGCCAGCCTGATCAGAGAGTGTCATCAAACAAGCATCTGCAATACATCAATACTTTGACTCATGAATAGATGTAACCTCATCATGGCTGTAGACCAATACAAGACAGATCCATGAGAGGAATAAACAACCATGGCTACTAGAATATAGTGTAGATCCATGTGATAAAGGACTCAAACCTGGACATAGCTACCGAATATACAATGTAGATATATGTCATACAGACACAAATTTTAGCATAACCATGACCATACAAATGTGGATCCATGCTAGTACTTCATACAATATACTCCATCGCAACCTGGGGAGCAAGCTATGAGAGCTTAACAAATACCTAGGGTCTTCGTCTCGTCTTCCACAAAGTACGATTCTACCATGTGATTACAATGTTTTGAAGTTGAACATGGTAGAAACAACTCGATTACTGGTCAATGAGGTGAACCATTAACAAGTGCAAGGGAGATCACCAGTGATGTCAATCACTCCCAAGGTACCCTAGTACAATATACTGAGTGTGAATAGACGTCTTAGTGTCGAACACCCAGCAGAGTCTTCTGATCAAAGGCCAATGATGTGAACCTTTGTCGATAGCGAGAGAATCTGTCATTAAGGCATACAGATCTTAAGGTACTAAACTTGTTTCTAAGACTATTTCCTGGATGATGGGTTGATGTCGACAGGAATAGTCTCGTCGAAGGAGAGCCATGATGAATCCCACATCGACGACACGAAACTTGGAACAAATTTTTGGAATATCATAGGTAATGTAACCATAGGACTGACTCAAAGTACTTATACAAAGGTCATTTCAATTGTAGAGGTAAACTTATTTCTTCCTTTGAACACTAGGCGGCAGGACAAAAGACTTGGCAGCATGACTAGACCAAACAGACACACAATGCAATAGTGGACAATGCAATATTTTGAAAAACTCAAAGGAGTGACATGACTCATGAAAAATGGATCGACTTGTAAGTCAGATGAATACCCAATTGACTGAATGATATGTAGACAAGTGCCATGTTCAAAGGTGACAAACAACTGCCATTAGATTTGCAAAATGCTTCCCTTCCCTTAATTCCCCTATGATGACTGATGAGTGCTTCTTTTCATTTTTACGAGTTCAAAGAGGGTAACAAACATTCGTTTAAGCTTATCTGAAGACAAATCCATTCCCATATATTTCATGAACCTAAGAAAGGAGGGGTTCGTTCCCAAAAAAGGGTCTCTCAATGTTTAATTTAACGAGTCCAATGAAAGCAAACTTGACATCGTTCATATTTAGAGAGTGTGAATGAAGAAAAAAGAAAACTCCAAAGGGTCCTTTTTCATAAAATAGTCTATCCGAACCGAAAAATAGATAACCTACTGTCAGAGAGATGACTCTTCAAATACGTTTACGAGTATGAATAAGACAACTACTCGACAATCTTTTCATATTTAGGGAGTCCGAAAAAAGCTTAAAGAAGACTCCATTAGGTCTCTTTTTAATGATGAACAGTTTTACGAGCCAAAAAAGAATCAGAAAAAAAGACTCGAAACTTTAATACTGAGTTCTGAGAGCGTGACCAAAGTATTGAAACAAACACTCGAGGAATTTTTCCGTTTTAAGGAAGTACGAAAAAGTCAAAAACAAACTTCCCATAGATTTTTACTATTTTCATTTCCACCCCTGCAAAACTCAATAGCAATGTAATTTCTCAAAAAATTACTTTTAATCAGTCATATGGATGGATTTTATAATGATACTGATTTTAAAATATTAAAATGACATTAAAAAACCCTAAAATAGCTATAAAAGTCATTTCAAATAGTAAAAATCAAAACATTTCACTATTTACCACTAGTCAAGAGCATTTTGGAGCAACTTTGAACTAGATCTTCAGCTGCTGATTTTGGGAGATCCGACCGTCTGATTTGAGCGTTGTTAGATCCAGGTAAAAGAAAAAAACCTAATCTTTTACTTTCAAGCATTTATTTTTTTATTTTAGGAGGGTTTTTGGCCATTTTAGGCAGGCTCTAATCTTAAAATGTGGGCAATGCTCCTGCCCCTTAAGGGACAGGCGATGAATCATGAGAACAATGTTTATAACACTGCGCTCAGGCGGTGCTGACCATGAGTTTAGAAAAATGTATGGATAGACAAAAACATAAGCTTTTAATTGATTTTGATGATTGGATATGTTTTTAGCTAGTCCATTAATGGATTTTGGCAGGTTTCCAGCGGTTGAAAATGGTGATATGGAAGTAACAACAGCATGATGATGATGATGCTCACGCTGAAAGAAATGCAGGATGTATAGCCACATTGAGGATCTGTGGCCTCTTCAAGTTCTTCTGCACACCTAGTATGGTGTCTCATGAGAGGTTGTTGGAGTATATAGTTCATATATGGAACCCGGAACAACAATACTTCGAGGTGGGGGCACATGTGTTGACCATTGAGGTAGAATACATATACTTCTTGACTGGATTGTCAAGATAGGCACCTCGATTTCATTGACTGATTCCCATGGAGGGGACGTGACTACTTAGGAGCTGATTGACCGCCACTGCCTTCCTGGTACTATAAATTCAAGGAAGAAGATTCCCATCAAGGCAGTTGTGGATCTTCCTCTCCACACTCTTCTTTTTACCATGCAGAGGCTAGTTGGGAGCCAAGGGCCTCATCAGGCTTATACGGCACATATCTTGTATGTGACAGAAGCTATGGCACCTAGAGTTTTCAACTGGGCGGAGGCACTGCTACCGGTGTTTAAATACCAGCTAACCAAGTGTCAACATGGAGAAGTAAAACAGTTTGGCTATGGTTTTATCTTATCTTGTTTCTTTTTTGAGTGGATCCCTCAGCTAAGACCCCAATTGGTTTTTACTAAGCTGAGGGCGAAAGACCCTTGTATGCTAAGGTGGGTCAGAATCATGGCTTGTATAGGAGCAGGAAGAGGGAAGGTGAATTTCGGGTATCCATTCTTCCAATGGCTTAGTGACTAGATCCTCATGGTTGAGGATTATGCTTATGTAGACACTGATTTCACGGGTGACCCTGACCTACCACTTCCACCTGGTGGGAAGTGGGGAGACATGGGTAAGAAACAAAACCCTAAGATAGTTATTTGTGTTTTTCATCTTCTAATGTATTTTATTTTTATGCAGATGTAGGAGCTACACGACCTGGGGGATCATCCCCACTGGACAGATGAGCGAGAGCTCGATTTTTTCAATGAGGCGATGACCCTATGGGAGAGCTGAAGGAGAACCTAGAGACGTTAAATTTGGACATACATGATACATCCATTGATGATCTCCCGATGCACTATCAGAGGTACACAGCAGGGGTTCCAAGCCACTTCAGCCGTCTGCTACGTAAAGTACTATAGGTTGTTATGTGCCACCATGAGCATCACTAGCTCTTACATGATGTATCACTGAAGGCTTCCATAGCTTCAGATTTTTTGTATGATTTTGTGCTTCCTGAAAGATAGAGTGCTTCAGATTAGGTCTCGTGACCTATTTTTGTAAAAACACTTATATATATATATATAAAATTTTTCCTTCGATGTTATGATTCCAATGGGAAATGTATTTACATGAGTTTTAAATGTTTTTGCTATTTATTTACAATGTTATGAACCATGTTTAACTTTCATGCTATGAATGAGCAATATACCAGTCTAGGATATAATTTGCCAATGAATCAGCAACTGCATTATCTGCCCTAGGGATATGCCTATGAGTAATGAATTCAAATGAACTTTCCAATAAATGTACTCTCTGATAGAGACGGAGTAGTATAGGTTTTTTTATGGTGTAAACCTGGTTTAAATGACAAACCACCAATTGCGAGTCCATGAACACTACCAAGTCACAAATGTCCCGGGATGCAGCCTCAGTCAAAATACCAATACAAACTCATGAATTCATACTCGGCGATATTGTTGGTAGTAGGACCAATACAAACTGCTCCTGAACTCACTAGATTGTGTGCAGGGGAATACATAACCCAAACATCTGAGGCAAGGTTCAGGGTATGGCGGAAAGCACCATCATTGAAGCGATAAAAATCCATCTGATTTGCATAACCAAAACATGGTATAAATAGTATAGACATTAAAATCAAAACCATATTGAAAGTACCAAAACACACTAAAAAATCAAATAATGTACATGTATACAAGGTACCATACATGAATGATCTAGGCATAGTACCTCTTCAGGTGCAACCCATTGCGAGGATGCCTGAAGGGGACTCCATCATAATCCACGATATTGTAGGCCCCTTTTTCTAAAATCTTGGAAATGATAAAAGGACCATACCACATTGATTCAAACTTCCCTTTTCCTAGCTTATCATGTCTCTGATCATAAGTCAGGACTAGGTCACCTTCATTAAACACATGAGGTTCGACAGATTTATCATATTGCGCCTTGACGCATTTCTTGTGTGCCTCATTAACCAAGGCAACATCTCATCTAGTTTCATCAAGGTTGGTTAAGTATAAAAACCTTTCTTCCTCGGTAGAAGTATTAGGGAGAAGTTCAATAGCAAGTTTTAAAGACGGAATCTAACACTGAATAGGTAGGACAACTTCTAGTCCATATACTAATTGAAAAGGTGTAAAACCAGTTGCTATTTTCACTGAAGTTCTATAAGCCCAAATAGCAGAGAAGAGAGTCTGGTGCCAGTTGGATTTATGATCTCCAACCATCCTACGTAGCATAGTTTTTAAAACTTTGTTAATGGCCTCAACTTGACCATTAGCTTGCGAATAATAGGGGTTTGATTTTTCATGGCGAAAACCCAACTTAGCACTTAACTCTACCATCATCTAATTCTGGAAATGTGATCCGTGATCAGTGACAATAGGCTGAGGAACTCCAAACCTAGCTATTACATGGTTAAAAAGAAAGAGGGTCGCAGTCTTACCATCCTCTGCATATGTAGGCATAGCCTCAACCCACTTAGTGAAATAATCCATGGCTACTATGATGTAACCATGCTCCCCACCTGAGGTAGGCTTACAATGCATGAAATCTATCCCCCATTTGGTGAAAGGGCCAATGAAAATGCCGGGGTGTAACGGAGCAGGGTGGATGCACTTTTTCGAGTAAAAGTGTTGACAGGGTGGGAATTTCTTAATAGCCTCATGACAATCTTTAAAAATAGAAGGCCATAAATAGCCAGTGCGCAGAATTTTCTGAGCTGTAGCCATCCTAGAAAGATGACCGCCACATGCCCCAGAATGGCAGTCATTAAGAACTTGTTCAACCTCGTCATGGGTGAGGCATCATTAGAGAATAATATCTATACCATGTCTATACAATGTATCATTGAGGATAAGATAGTACTTTGCATGGTGACGAATGTGCTGACGATCCTCACAAGAGATAGTAGGATGAAAATGCTGTGTCTGGAGAGAAATGATTAAATCTACATACCACGGGTCAAGTGTGCTTATTAGGAACAAAAATTCATCCAAGAATGAATCACTGGGCTCAGAATCCATGAAAGCATAAGGAAGATCAGACATCAGCTTGGTGAAAACTAATGACCTCTTTGAAGTAGCTTTGGAAAATTAAAAGATCAAACTCCTATAGGATAACAATCCATCGAGAGTATTTTCCCCCCTAGCACTTGACAATTTAGGATGTAGTACATAGGGTTTTGGTCTGCGAGTACAGTAGTAGTGTGAAGCAGGATGTAGTGATGAAATTCTTGGACAACAATGACCGTAGCCAATGCTATATTCTCCACACATGAGTATCGAGTTTTAGAATCCAGAAGATTCTTACTGGCATAATAAATCACGTGTTATAGGCCATTCTGGTCCTCTTGAGTTAAAACCATTCCGATAGTAAATTAGTAGAGGCAGCAACATACAAGAGAAAATCCTTCAAGTAATCCTGGGGGTGTATGAGTCAGAGCATGTTTGAGATTATCGAAAGCTCACTGGGCCTGGTCATCCCAGAAGAATGGAGTGTCCTTCTTAAGGAGACGCATATAACCATGCGTTTTCTCAACGAAGTTACAAACAAAACGACAAATAGAGTTTGCCTTCCCTTGCAAACTTTGGAGTTCAAGCAAGTTGGTTGGGGTAGGTAAAGTGAGTATTGCAGTAATGTTTAAGGGATCAATCCAAATACCATCCTTGGAGACTACGAGGCCTAAGAGATGTCCCATGTCAACGCAAAAAACACATTTGTGTGGGTTCAACCATATCTTGTAATGGTGACATCTCAGGAAAATGTCTCTAAGATGTCGAGGATGGTCTTCTCGTAGTTGTGAGTGCGCAGGGAGATCGTCAAGGTAAGGCTTCACAATATTCTTAATGTTGTGAAACGCATAGGACATGGCACACTGGAATGTGGTCCCATAATTCTTAAGGCCAAAAGGTAACTTATTATAGGCAAAGGTTCCCCACGGGCATATAAATGTCGTCTTATGCTGATCAGCGAGAAATATCTCAATCTGATTGTAGCTGGAAAGGCCATCCATAAATGAGAATATGACACTCCCAGCACAGTTATCGATAATCTGATCGATGTGTGGATTCGGAAAGTTTTCCTTGGGACAAGATTTATTCAAATCTTGGAAATCTATATAGACTCGAATAGATCCCTACTTTTTGTTCACAAGAACAATATTCGATACCCATTCTATCAGTGGTATAGGATAGATAAATCCTACCTTCATAAGTTTTTCGACTTCGGCTTTGATATCTGCAGCCTTTCGTGGATGGACTTGTCTCAATTTTTGCCAAACCGGTCTAGTCATAGGAAAGGCTATGATCTCGTGGACTAAAATGGATGAATCTATCCCAGGCATTTCTTCATAGGACCAGGCAAAAATATCTTGGAATTCTTTAAAAAGTGCTTTATACTCTTCAGTTTCATCTATTGAACAGTTTTTCCCTATGTGGACATGTTCAATAGTTTCAGACTTAACTGATATGTCGATTGGAACTGTTTTGGTAATGTTGCATAAATTGTCTCCAGACTCATAATCTTGCAACAAGACAGGTTTTTGTAGATCGTCAACAATATCAGTACCCAAGAGAGATACAAAATCATTATCTGCCGAACTGGTATTGGGGAGGAACAAAGATCTATGATGGTGACCCTCCCATACGGATGTACTTGTATTCATAATCTCTATAATAGACTTGTCCAATGGAAAATTTTGCAAGAGATAATCCAGAGTAGGAAGAGAAGGTTCTAACTAGTAGGGAAGGTGGTAAGGATCTGAAGCCACCAGATGAAGATCATCCCTAGGAACATCGGAAATAGATTGGTTGGCATCAGAAACTGCTTCATGCGGGTTGAGGGAGGATGTCTCAACAACCTGTTTACCCTTAGGATCATAATTAAATTAAGAGATCATATTGACTGTTGCCATTTCTGTACTAGAATGGGTTGATGAAAACACACCCATGAGGGTGGAGTCTTTCAACATCCCTACCCCGATTGACTGGTAAGGAGGAGGGGGCTGACCTAGCAAAGAGATATTATTTGTCATAGGAGTGGTAACATCCAGTGTACAAAAATCAAGTTGATCAATTGTTACAATTCTTCCCAAATGCAAAAACTAGAGGGTTATAAATACCATCGAAGTGACAATGGTCATAGCATAAAACCAGTTTCTTCCTAAGAGAATATTGTAGTGTAATGGGGCATCCACTACTTCCACCTGAATGGAAATAGTTTTTCCCCTTAGCTCAACTGAAAGGGCTGGAATGAGACCATAGGGATGGAAACCTCTTCCATTAAAGGCTTTTAGTGTTGTTAGTGATTTTACAAGCTCGGGAGATCCAATGGATTTCAAACAAGACAAAGACAAAACAGAGGTTGTAGCACCTTCATCTAGAATAGTCCTAAAGACCTATTTTCCAACTACTCTAGTTATGACTTGAAAATCTTGTTGGTGGGGTAATCTAGGTTTAAGGTTCTCTGGAATGAAATGAATCAGATTCATGTCACTCGGTTCCGTTGCTCCCAAAGCGGTTAATAAGTTTTTACATTCTGTGGGACAAATTTGGAGTACTTCTAAGGTAGACATTGCACATGGTGCCTGAGCTAGGTCTTCTACAACATTACAAAACTGTGCAGCTCAGTAATTAGGGTTAAAAATAGCCTTCCTAAGAGTACTCTTGGGAAAACACAAAATCATGTCGAGATTAGGATTCTTGATCATTAGGGGACCATTGGACGAGGATGCGGGAGAACCAATAGAAGGAGCTTTATCATGAGGAGGTTTCTCAATTTTCTTCTCCTCCAGTTTGTCATATGACTGACTCCAAGTTGTTAGATTAATAGTATCCGATGACATCATTGGAATTTCCTCTGTGGAACTAGAATTTCCCTGGTTAGACATGTGGTCTACCAATTGTTGCTAAGAAGAAAAAGGATCAGTGAGAACTGTTGGTGCGGGGTTACTCTTTAAAAATTTATTAATTTCAACACGTCAATGACACTTTTTCATGAAGTTATCGCCACCACACAATAGGCAGGGATACTTAGCTTTCCTTATTCCTTTATTGTCATTATTTGGGGCTGTAGGTTTGGGGTTTTCTTGTTGGTTTTCGGGTTTCTTGTTTTTACCTTTTCCTTTATTCTTATTACCAAATGATTGCATACTTTGAATATCATTCACCTCAGTGGAAATCGTAGTGTTGGAAGGAGCAAGAGTGGAAGGATTAGGTTGTTTGGCAGTTTTAACCATTGACAAGGGATGGATTGAACCAATAACCCCATCAACAGGAGTTTTTATAGGTGGCTTAGTCGGGTCAATGCTGGGTCGAGGAGCTTGGGGAATGAGGTCATACAAAGTTCCATACTGGGAATAGACCAAGTCTAGATACTACGCATGACTAATGGCTTTCTCTTCAGTAACAACACCCCCCATAGCTGCATCTCGGGCAATGGGTGGCAACAAATATTTCATAAACCAATCAGCCAAGAGTTGGTCTGGGATAGGAGCTTTTAATGAGCCCTCTCCACCTTCTCCACTCATCAATATGATCTGAAATGTGTGTGGAGGTGTTTTGATGCAAAGAGGTTAAAAGGTATGTACCTATTTCATATCGAATGGGTAGCTGAAAGTGCATAAGGAAAACAGTTTCCAAAGCACTAAAATCCACAAACGAGTGTCGTGGAAGTTCGATGTACCACCTCGCAGCTGTGCCAGTCAAAGTGCGCTGGAAGAGTCTTAATCGAATAGAATCATCCATCAAGGAATTAGATGAACACCATATATGGAAATTCATAACGTGATTTTTGGGATCATCTCCCTATTTTCCATCGAATTTCAGGATATCCGATGGTAACTTGACTAGAATGGGGGGCCACGTAGGATTGTCTTGAATGGGGTCATTGATCAACTTGGACAAATCAGGCAAGTCCAAAGTTCACTAGTACAAAATGAGGAATTAGTGAATACGTGACTAAAATTTTTAGTCACCACAGGTTTTTCAAGTGATTTACTACTAAATATGAACAATTTTGATTGAACAAACTGTAAATGACTAAAATTAACAACTAATTTAGTCACGAGTTAGAAAATATGACTAGATAATAAGTGACTGAGTTAAAAATAACTAACATAAATGACTAATTTAGTCACAACATAAAAAATGACTAGCTAGAAGAATATGAATTAGTCATTTTTAATTTTGTCATGAAAAATTGCAATTTTGACAATCAAGTATAAATTTTGTAAATTGTCTACCTTCTATCTGTAATATTTGTGCCATGCACCTTGATCGTCAAAGATCCAACAAAGAAATTGCATGAATTTGATCTTGACCATCTTTATCCCTGTTGCACCATTGAAGCAAACTGTTAAGTGTACACCAAAGGAAAAGTATGTTCCTATAATTACAAATTAGGCAGAACGGGCAGTACCATATTGATACCTAGAAGCATCATAGCTAGTTGTTGATACTTCAATGTAAGAGTTTTAAGTCCCATACTGAGGTGCTTTTCTAACTTCAATATAGCTATCATGATCTATGACCGTCGAACTAACTGCACCAGTCGACGTAGATTCACTAGGCCCAGTTCCTTTAAATGTCATAGTAGTTGATCCATTAATAATTGAACCGGTGGAAGCACCAAAAACAATATTTTAACCAATCAAAGACTTAATTATAATTAAACTGGGGTGTTAACCCAAAACTAGTCTCAGACTCATATGCAATAAAGGTAGAAACCCGACCCCATCTCAGAGTTTCAAGTAAATCTTTCGATTCCTTGACCTCTTACATGCCTGAATTCATAGAATATGATACATATAATGTAGTGATGACCTCTCCTTAGCACTGTCAAGTGAAACCTCCTTTACGCATTAGTAGCCAGGTAAATTTTGCATTTGACGTCACCACCCACTTGATTCACGATGTGCACAATTCTTCTTAGCCAACGTCCTCGATCCAAGTTTATATATTACTGCTACTACTACAACTATAACAAAAAATACCATTAAAACAAATATTATATTTATATAAAACGTAAATTATAATATTTCTATAAAACGCAAATTAATTAAATTTTATATTAATCTTATTTTATAAAATTAAACAAGTTATATAATAATTATTAAAAAATATAATACATAACAAATTAACATAATTTATATAATAATAAAATAATAAAAATAAAACACATAAATGAAAATATAACTAAAATAAAAATTATATATGCAAATGCAGTTGTCTTCCCAACAGCTCTCGACCCACCTTTGTTTGACGACATTCATGGCCAATTTTCCTTAACCCTTGTGGAGATTTCATCCTCAAATTCCGTCAATGGCTACTCAACCAGCCCGTTGGCGCCAAATATTTTGTGTTGGTTTTTCACGTCCCCATGCCTCCGACTGGTGAAGAGGACGCGACTACAAGCTTTGACCATCTAGGATAACCGCCCCATGAACATATACATGCATAAAAATGCTAAAACAGAATGCTGAAGCAAACGTATTGAAGTAGAAACATGCACACATGAACATTTATCATGCACAGATGCAATTATTTATCAAACATAGTGGAAACATCATACGCCCATACAAGCATTCATTCAACATATCCATTATAGTCATTAACAGTAAATATAGTTGCAGAAGTAAAATGGGCAAGATCACTTATCTTATGGAGAAGTCGTTCGGCAACCATCTACGTCGCTGCAACGTTCCATCCAACCATAGGCCAGCATGATCGTTAATCTCTCAGCAGCACTGCCACCCCCGAGCTGGGCATGATTCTCTAAGGAATAAGGGAACTAGCAAGATTACACATAGCCAAGGATATACAAACATAGCCAAGCCAACACATTTGGGTTTATCAATCCATCAAGGAGTTGGGAAAGGCTCAATGCTAAGCTGGTGAGCTCATTACAAAGCCAAGAACACCTACAACAAAACTAGCTTGACCTCTAAGACACCCAAACACACCCAACATAAGGAATCGGTCCCTTCTCTGCTACACAGTCCCTCAGGCCCTGCATTCCCTTCCAGTGCTATTCAAGGGTGATGAAGAAGAAGGCCAGCCCTCTAGCTTTGTCTGTGTGGTTTCTAGCCACCAGGTTTATCAAGTAAACCAAGCCCCCATCCCTGCTCCCAACATAGTCTGAAGACCAACCATTGCACTCAGGAAATTAATTCAGCTGTCACAGCTTAAACAGGGAAACAATTCCTGAGTCATTCTTGGCCCTATCGTGGCCAAAATGACTCTCCAGTGAATTTACAACAGTTCCCAAACACAACAGCAACCACAATTCCAACAGGGGGAAACAACAGTTTTGAAATTTAATTAGCATACATTACCAACATACACGGGGAAAACAACAGTCCATTTTTTACAATCGAGGCCGCTGAGGAAAAACGTATGCAGACCACACTTGGGGATGAATTTACAGTATCCCGACCAATGCGTATACAGCCACAATGTAGAACCCACAAATTAGCCCATGAGCAAAGGATGGAGCCACACCATTCTCAAATTCGCAGAGGAGAAACTACGTAGTTAAAACTAGGAAATCCTGTGCATGAGAGACTAATGAATGGGAAATGGTTTAGGCGCGAAAATGAACAGCTCCCAGAGAGGACGTGGAAGTGGATGTGCGTGAGCCTTCAGCACAGTCGTGAAGAGTGAAATCCCTACGTGTGGATGAGCAACGTGAGGAAGGAACAGACTGTGGAGGTGAACAACAAAATCATGAGATCGCGAATTGGAGAGTGCGTGAAGGTTTTTCCTGCCATAGTGAAGTCAACAGTGGGTGGAGTGTGCATGTGGGTGAGGACTGACAGTCCTGCCACCCCACTCCCAAAGATCAGAACTGCCTCAACCACCAGCAGCCTTTCTTAATGAAAGTGGTTGGAATAAAACAAGGTAAGAAGACACATGGATTTTCACCCTATTGGCCAAGTTGGACAAATTCCCCCACATCCTCATCCTTGGGAAAATCATGCCCCTTTCTCGTTTTATTTGCCGCGATCGTAGCTGGTCGGGTTCATTTAATTAATTATAGATGCATATTTACATGATGACCAACATAATATATGCTGCATGCCCCGATATGCCATCGGTGACAATTTTAAATCCAAAACATAGCATAACCGACCAATGGTGGGGCCTTGGCCTTTAGATCCACACCATGATCATTTACAATATATACATCATCATATACATCTAATGCAATGGGGTCAAAACTGGGGTGTTACATGGTTGGAGGAAAGGAGGGTTTGGTGGGTTATGAGGGGAAAGTAGTGTGAATTGGGTAACATTTTTGGCCATTTATTAGGCCACCTTCGATACTCGTTGAGGAGATTATGATGGATATTCACCACTATTGAGGGTTTTAATTTCGTTATTTAATTGCCATCGATGCAATGGATAAAACAACATTGGAGAGAACCTAAAGGCTCTTAAAGAGGTGGGCCACGAATTTTGTAGCTCTAGATCAGTCAACATCACCTTCTTCCCCTACAAAAATATCACAGGTAGTTTCTTGTTTTACTGTGAATTGATAACTTTTGCATGGAAATATTGGTTATAATACTAAAGTGTAGGTATCTAGGTTAAAATCATTGGTAAGTTTCTTTCTTTACTGTGAATTTTTAACTTTTGCCTTGTAAAATTGGCTATAATACTAAAGCTTAGGTAGGTAGGTTAAAATCGCAGGTAAGTTCATTTGTTTATTATGAATTTTAAATTTTTCCTAATAATATTGGTTATAATACTGAAGCTTAGGTAGGTAGGTTAAATTCGCACATAAGTTTCTTGGTTTACTATGAATTTTTAACACTTTCTTGATAATATTGGTTATAATATTGAAGCTACCCCTGTTCTCTAGTCTAGAAAACCTAAACAATATTCTTAGCTATTGAAGAAAAAAGCAAGCCGTAGTGTAATGCGTTCTCTCATAGGACCAATAACCGCTGAATGAATTGGTTACACATTATAATATCGAGGGATTTTCGAAAGGTTATAGTGGCAACACTTCTAGTAGTTGTCCTCACCTATACCCTAAATAAGACCTTGCACTTTAGGGGTGTAGGTAGGTAGGTTTTCTTAAAAACAGTGAAGTGAAGGTAGTGTACTACCGTTCCATCCCTAAACAAGTTAACAAATGTCAATGGCAAGCAACTTTGCTTCCTAATATTGTCTTCAATCCTCAATCCCATTAGTCTTGTGTTGCATTCATATGTTTTAGTTCTTATTCACATTCGTAGTGTTACCAGATTGGTCTCTTCATAACCCTTGCATAAACTGGCAGCTTGGCTCATTCACCTAGACTTAGAGCTTTGGATAGCCATGCCCACCACCACCACCACATAAAAAAAAATGTAAGTATGACCCTCCTCACCTTAAAAAGTGGTGTCAAATAAGCATGGGGTGACCTTGGGGAGTTGATATCTCTTATTCGAACCGATATAAATTACACTTTTTGTCCTTACCCACCAAGGATATGTCTTCCAACCCTATTTTTTTATAAATAATTTTCAATCAAAATAAATATAAATAAGCATGGGGTGACCTTGGGGAGTTGATATCTCTTATTCGAACTGATATAAATTACAATTTTTGTCCTTACCCACCAAGGATATGTCTTCCAACCCTATTTTTTTTTATAAATAATTTTGAATCAAAAAAAGGATAACATCTTGCGCACGAATGATACAATGAAACCATAAGGCCATCTTGGCATCAAGTTCATTTTCCTTCCACAGGCTACAAAGGCTGAGAAATTTAGTATTGTACTTGACCTAAAGAGGAAAAATGGTAGAGGAACAACAAAACAGGGCACGAGAATGGAACCGTAAGGCCATCTTGGCATCAAGTTCATTTTCCTTCCACAGGCTGCAAAGGCTAAGAAATTTAGTATTGTCTTTCACATGAAGAGGAAAAATGGCAGAGGAACAACAACAATAGGGCACAAGTATGGACAACAACAACGATGGGCCAATGATGTAGGAACCTATTGTTGTAAGCTTCCCAAGGGCTCATCCCCAACTCCCACCTCTCAAATTATAGGTCAAAGATGCTCGAGAAGGAATGGAACCTCGTAATATGTCATAGGTGGGTTCTTTATATTCTCATACAATAAAAAAATGTTTTGTAATCGTTTGCTGCTTGCAAATGAAGTTTTATCAATGGTTGCTTGCAGAATGGTTAAATTCAATTTTAATCAAGTGCTTATGTTCACTAAGATTGGTGGATAGGTATGATGATTTATAGTGTTATCGTTGAAGGTCTAGTTTATTAAGAGAGTAAGGGAAATTTAGATAAGTCATTCAACTATCTGTTTCAGAAGGTTAGTATTTGAATCATTTGGAGCATTTCCCTGAATGCTTTCAGTGATAGCATTCTTATTGTAGCAATAATTGGTGCTAAAATATGTGTCAAATTATGATATCTGTTTCTGAATTGCACCATGTAGAAATTAGAATACCCAATGTTTTCGAATGGACACTCCACCCATCTTCACAGATGCTAACTTGAAAACTGCTTTTAGTGGCTTGTGTGGATTCATACATGTGCAATCACTGCTAACTCATAAATATATAATACTTCATGTGAATGTGATACTCTTAGAACAAGTTAAGAGTTGTTTTATGTATTGTTGCATATTTTTATAGTTTGCTCGGGTGTGTAGAGCTCTAGGAGTTATAGTTATTGGAAAGATGTGCAGAATTGAAGATAATTCTACTTCTCTAAGTCGAAGTCTGTACTTCTGTATTTATGAAAATACTAGCGAGTCTTCGAAACATACAAAAGTGAACCGATGAGCTTATACTGTTCATGCCCCTCTTTTGAGTGACTTGGTTGCATCCTTTTCGGTAGGGTAATTTGGAGAGTGACATGGGTCACTGGCTTGATGGGACTGTTATGAACAAAATTGTAAATGAATAAAATGTGGTGATTGAAAAATATTTAGAGTCTGGTGTGGACCTCTCTAATCTCAATGTGAATGTGGGTGTCTAATAAGCATTGAGTTATGTTGGAGCACTGAACTTCACCAGTTCACTATTAAATACGTTTTCATTAAACAAAGACACCTGATCCAAACTATTCTCTTAAAGTCACTAAAGGCTAACTTAGATTATTAATAGAAATAGAAGATTCTGACCATGTCGTTTGAAATCCTAAGTACAAAACAATAAAAAACAATATTGACAACTCATAACCTTGATAGGAATTTTAAAAAGAACAAAATCCCAACCATCAACCAAATCAATTACTAGAATGGGGAACATGTGGCATCAAATTAACCAAACAAAAAGGGGATTAGATGATAGAGCCCAAAGGAAGCTATGCAATCAAGTACTATCACAGGAAGCTCTGAGAAACATCCCCCAAGACTTCTTGGCTAGGGAGGCTAACTTTTAACTCTAATTTTTTCCAAGATCACACCTAATAAGATATTAAGTTTAGATGAATGTTTTGGGTGTCGATACAATCTTTTATCAATGTTTTATAGTAAATTGTTGATTTACCTGATATTGGAATACCTTATCGTGTTTGGAAAAATACTTGACATAATAGGCAATCAATAACTGGTTTACGTTACTAATAAATTGATAACGTTTATCTTTGAACTGACTATGTTTAGGATTTTCTTTCCTTGTTGAATGAATCTTTGTTATACAATGATATCTTCTTTGTAAAGAACTCTACTTATTTCACTGCTTTTTAGCTTACCCAACATTTGGAAAGTGGTACAAACTACAAGGTATTGTAGATTACTCCCCTATGAATCCTCAAATTCATTAAAAACTATAAAGGTTTTGTCAATTGGAAGGTAAGGAAAACATTTACTGTCCATATTTTTGTTCAAATTTTCAATTCATGGTAAGCAGAAGTGTAAACTAAAACTTTAGATGGTTATATACTTAAATATCTCTCAAAACCACTCTGGGTATGCCAGAGGCCCAGATCTACAAACAGATAGGTAATTGAAAACTTTAATAGTGAGTGAAATAAGAATCTGCTATACTCAAACCATTTGTTTTTGTTTATTGACTGTAAATAAAACTATACAATAGCAATGACTACAAAATCTTGTTTTGTATGTCCTGTGAAAAACTCTACCTACTTATATAGAGAAGTAGGACAGGGTTTATATTTATAATGCATAAGATCTCAACCCTAGGTGCTTAGAATGGAGCTCTTAGCCTGCATGCATGCATGCATTGGGTTCCTTAGAATCTGCACCTTAACTAGAGAAGTTCAAACCGTTCAAAGTTTCTGACTTATGTATTTGGGATAAAATATCCCTTATAAAACTAGAAATACACTTAATTAAAGCACTTTTCCTAAAACTAGAAAATAAAACTCAAAACAGAAAATCAACTTCTAAATCTGAACTAAACCTAATCTACTAATTCTAGACAAAAACCTAAAATGTAAAATACTGAGGTTGGGCATGCATGTGCCCTATAAATCCAATACTCTCTTTGCCATTATCTAATCAATGTTGCACCCTCACTACTATGTTGAGTGTGCACTATAAATATTGGAAGTTTGTTGCATAACCTTCTCATCACACTGGGCCACAACAGTGTCATGACTCATCACTGTTGTACCTCCTTCACTCTCATCATGACTGTACAGATATGTTGAAGTGTTACATGATGAAGGAGAAACATCTTTAGAACAACATGTAAAGAAATTTTTGGTTTCATGAACTATAATGACTTTGGGTCCAATTTTATTGTTGTCAATATTGTGTAAACAACTTCCTATTTATCAACACTTGACCTTTTAAACAAAATTTGGGCTGGTTTGTAGTGAAGTTGAATATAGGAAGATATCAACTAGGGATTCTCTGTGCTTTATCTCTGTCAAGGTAATGTGGATTGGTTCACTTGCCATAGTAGATATAACCTCTAGTGTGGTTATCTTTGTCATGATTCACACCATAGTTGGGTAGAGCCTCTATTGATAACATGGTTGTTAGGGTGCCCCTCACTTTTAAAATGTTGATGTCCCCTGCGACTTTGGATTTCTATCATTTTACAATTGCCTCATTGAAATTAGAAACGATCCAAGTGTCTCATGTCTACTCCATTAAGATTTTATATATCTACATCTATAAATCTGAATAATTACTTCAGTCTTCTCTTGTAGGAAAACGTCTGCATCTTGGATAAAACCTTACTTTTAAGTTTTTTCTTTTAATTCCTGTGATTCATTTAGTAGGTAGGTGTTGTTAATGCTATTCTAGCCTTGAGAATCAATGCTTGCAAATTTTTATATTTTGAGAATATTTGGAAAAGATAACTCTAAGTAAGTGTTTATCACTACTAAGTTACATTTACCTTGTATGGTCTTTGACTATTGGATCTCTAAATTTTAAAAATCTCTAGAAATTCATTTAAATTTCTTAATGAGATGAAAGGTTTACTATATTCCCGTATCTCTGGGTTCAATGCAAAGTGTTGAAACAAGGCCCATTCAGGAAGGAATAATTTGTCTTTTATATCAATAAATCAAAACGTATAGTCTAAGGTTATTGAAAGTTGAAACCAAGGTATTGGTTTACCTACCTTATTAGTTACATTGTCCCTGCCTTGGAAAAGGTAGTACCTATTGCAAGCTAGGAAAATAACTCATTCAAAATTTCAAAGACTAGTATGCTAGATCAACTCAGCAAAGTAGGACAAATGAATTGTTCATACACTATTTCAACTACAGTTGAATACTAGAAGAGATTCACTTTGCAAATTTTGCATGCAGAAGGGAAGGGACCTTTTTCATTTCAAAGAAAAAAATACATGTTTTATTCCAGTCAGAATGAAATGCGCATGCTTCACGTGCTATCAGCACATGCTATATTTGTGTCGTACTTGTGATAACAAGTCTCCAAGTTCAAACCAATCCAGAAGATGTACTTATTATCATCGACTAACTGATCATCCCTAATTGTTTCACCTATTGTTCATTACTGAACTTCAGTTTTTATATGAAAAACAAATATTACAATCTTCTTGTATATTCAAATAAACATGACAGTACCATATTCTACCCCAAAAATTAGCAGTGTATTTGTAGTACATAAATTTCAAAAAGGTAATATGTAGATATATTCAGATTATTCCTCTTATCTCAAGAAGTTCCCCAACCACCGATTCCACCTCTATCATAACCCATGCAGCCATATGTAAGCCTTCTTTTGAGAGTGAATCCACCAGTGAGTTCAATTCCCTATACACATGTGCAAATGTAATTTTTGTGCCTCGTGGAATTTTGTGAAATCCCCTTCAACTGACCAGCTATTGCATGAACTGCAATATGATGAATAATTTTTCCGTTATTATTCCACTTGATTACGAGCAAAGAATCCCCAAATATATGAAATTGCTAAAGATTTTTAGCCAATGCCAATTTCATAATGATTGAGTCCCATAAATTCATCTATATTGTTTGTGCTGTCATGGCATCATGTAACACGCATTTTAATTAAATAACTCAACCATCTATGTTCGCAGCAACTAAATTGAGAAGGGGCATGATTCCAAAGGATAAGGAAAGGGGGGCGGATGTGGAACATTGAGTCACGAGGAAAAACTATGTGTCACCACCTCCCTTGGTTATTTTCCTTTTTGTTAGTTGAGGCAGCGATTGGCTGGAAAGAAGAGCACTACCACGCCATGCTTTCTCTCCTCTCCACGACGTAGGGACCATTTTTCCCACTCCCTCGGATCATGGCTGTTCATCTTCCTCATGCAAGACGGGGGATAAATTTTTTTACCATCCATTGTGTGGGGGTTCGCCTCCTCTCTCTAGCGCTAATTGTCAGACCGTAATTCTGTTCTTTCCATCCACACAGAGAACCAACTTTGGCCTCCATGCATTGGACTGTGTATTGTTTTCATCCATCATAGTGGAAATTATTGGGATTTCTCCCACTGATTGATGGGAGAATTTTTTCCCATGCATTGTTAACTGAGATACCTACAGTGCCACATTAGTAGAAGATCGGGGTGATCTTTCAGGTGAATCCACGCTGAGCTGTGAATGTTGGTCATGTCTTTTTTTTAAACCATTTTCTAGTCTGTGTAAGTCTCACAGCGATGGCATTGAAGATTGGATTGCTGTGGGTTCATGTGAGCATGTTAGCTGTTGTTTTCCATGATGGATTGACTATGTTTTTCCCTGTAAACGTTTGAATAGCTGTTTGGTTGCTTGCATGCAGCGGATTTGTCCACAGAATATTTTGGGTTGGTGAATGAGGGCCTGAGGTGCTTGATAAACCTACTAGGTTGAGAACCACACAGACAGAGCTGTTGAGCTGGATTTTTTCTCCACAATGCCTGAAGAGCACTGGAGGGAAGATCAGGGTCTGAGGGACTGCGTTGCAGAGAAGGGAATTACTTCCTTGTGTTGGGTGTGTGTGGGTGTTCTAGAATCTAGGTTGGTTTTGGTGTTGGTGTCTACATCTCTTCAGTGAGCTCACCAGCTTAGCGTTAGCCTTTCCGAGCTCCTGGATGGCCTGATAAACCCAACTCTGTTGGCTTGGCTGATCTGTTGTTCGCCTAATAAACCCAATCGTGTTGGCTTGGATGAACTGTGTACCCTTGTGGTGTTGTTACCCTTGGCTATGTGTAAGCCTATTAGTTCCTTATTCCTTTGGGAGTCATGCCCGGCTTGGGGGTGGCAGCATTGCTGAGAGATTTAGGAGTGTGCTATCCTATGGTTGGGTGGAACGTTGTAGCGACATAGCTGGTTGTGGAATGAGTTCTTTATAAGATAAGTAATCTTGTCTATTTTACTTCTGCAATCCTATTTACTGTTAATGATCATGACAAACATGTTTAATGCTTGTATGAATGTATGTTGCTTCCGCTGTGTATGATAAATAATCATGTGTGCATGTTTTAGTTCAAAGCATTCTGTTTCAGATTTTCACCATATTATGAGTGTACATGTTCATGGGGCTCTTAGCCCGGATGGTTAACACCATGGTAGCGTCCTCTTCGTCAGTCAGAGGTTCGGGGACGTTACAGTGTGGTATCAGAGCTCATGTTGCAGCATGGGCCTGAATGAGCCATGAAGGATGCAGTGACATAAACAGTATTTCTTTCTGCCCAGCAGAAATCAGTGAATGACTGGAAAATTCAAAAAATTGTCTAAGTGTTTGAACTGTCAGTTCATCAGAACACTTAGTGGAATGGACTTCCGATGTAGCGGAGGAGCTAGGCGGAATCATACTCAACAGAGAACAGCGGGACAAAAAATTGTGGAAAATTTTCCAAGTGTTCGACGTATGAAAATAGTTGATCGAACGCCCACCGTTGTGGATGGCTAGACAGTTAGGTGTCCGACGGATAAGGCCTCCGACTGCCGATGCCGTAAAGAAAGAAAGAAAGTTCAAAAAAATTTCTAAGTAACAAAAACATCGGCCATTGGAAGAAGATAGTGGTTCATGTACCCGTCGTTTCGGAAGCCTAGAGCACTAGCCTTCCGATGAGAAGAGTCTGTCGATGCCAGTCAAAATCAGTTCACCAATCAGAAGAAGATTGAGGATGTTGGGCCGCTGTTGCGGCTGCTAATGAAATTATTTTTCCGACAAAAAAGAAGAGAATGGATCCGATCAAGCGGTGAAGAGGAAGACTAAGAGGGAAAATTTTGAAAATTTCTCTAAGTCCGGGAATCATTAGCCATCGGCTATGGTTAGTGGATAGAGCTTCTGACAGCCGATGAGTTATGGTTTGCGGAACCCGTAGTGGGATCACTACCTATCATTGCGGCTGTTTAGTAAACTATCCTCCTGATGAACAGTGC
Organism: Pseudotsuga menziesii; assembly: GCA_001517045.1. Taxonomy (NCBI): domain Eukaryota; kingdom Viridiplantae; phylum Streptophyta; class Pinopsida; order Pinales; family Pinaceae; genus Pseudotsuga; species Pseudotsuga menziesii. The sequence goes on from LPNX010395937.1 coordinate 178,205, forward strand.
ACCCGACCGCCGATGAGAAGGAAATTTGGAAATTTTGTTAAAGTATAAGGTCATCGAATGAAGTTAGTGGATTGAACGTCTGCCGTTGCGGCTGTCTAATGTACTATATTTCCAAAGGTTAGTGGATCTGACCGCCGATGAACAGTGGAGAAATTTAGTTGTTTGGACTGTGGAAACATCGAATAGATAGTCAAGATGAGACTCGATCCTGTACAAGCAGATTTCGACTGTTTTTCAGTGGGATTTCTCAGCAGATTTCGACTGTTTTTCAGTGGGATTTGCAGCTATTTTTTAGTGGCTTTTCAGGCCTAAAAAAAAAAAATAGGACGCTGCCCTCGAACCACCCTGCAGTGGCGCAGGGAAGACACAAGGGGGAAAGCCCCCTTGACCCCTGTCGTCCCCCTCAGATAGACGTTCTTTGATGAAGGAAATCTTGTGTTTGGGAAAATTTGTTATTTTATGATTTTTTCCAAGAAAAAGTTAAGTAGCTTGATTTATATTAATACTATGCATCTAATAGTTTGCTACTAACACATTGCAGAACTATAGATAAATTACAAGAGCAATACTCCAAAAAGAACAGTGGGGTAAAGCCAGAGGTGGTTCAGTCATGAGAACCCATGATGGGTATGATGCTCGAAATTCTTACGAGCGAGCAGAAGATGCCATGGGCGAAAATGTTTGCAATAGGAATGATGAAATTGATTCCAATGGAAGGAGATTCCAAGAGACACCGTCAGATGTTGTAGCCACCATGAGAAGCTTAATAAAATCCCGGGAAGAGCAGCATTAGTTGAATGCTGCCATATTGGAAAGTTTAACAAACTTGCAGAAAAAGATATATTCTGGACGAGGTACATCAAGACTAGAAGGCAGTAAGAGCAGCACTAGGAGAAGGAGAAGGAATTTTAGTGGATCATCTGACTCCGAAGAATCTAGTGGAGATACAAGTTCATCTCCTCATAAAAGGAAAAGAAAGAGACACCATCGAGATCATTCTCGAGATGAGTTTAGGAAAGCTAAACCTCCTACATTTGATGGTGAGATAAAGACGGGACAAGAAGCTGAGACTTGGCTTCTTGGGATAAAGAAGTACTTTCATGTGCAGGATTATTCAGGAAACATAAAGGCACGAATTACCATATTCAATCTGAATGGAAGGGCGTCCATTTGGTGGGAACACTTCAAGCAGGTAAAAAGGATCAGTGAAAGGAAACTGAAGTGGAAACAGTTCAAGAATTATTTCAGGCAAAAATACCTCTCTGACAGGTACTATGATGACAAGATTAAGGAGTTCCATGAGCTGAGATTGGGACAACAAACCATGGATTAATATGCAAATAAGTTTTTGGAGTTTTTGAGGTATGTCCGGTACATCAGAGATGAAAAAGTGAAAGTCCATCATTTTCTGAGTGGATTACCTTAGTCTTACAAAGATATAATTGAGTTTTATGAACCTAGAACTCCTGAAGAAGCAATAAGAAAAGCTAAGTATTGCTATGAGCAAAGTAAAGGAAAACCTGATTACCAGAAGGCATGGAAGGACAAGAAGAATGAAAAGTTGGACCAAAGAAGGAAAGGTTTCAAACCTTCTAGATTTAGGAATCAGCAGAAGCAGCCATCTCAAGCTATGAGTGATCCAGTTGGAGTGACAGGTGGAAAACCTAAAGAGCCACATCCAAATAAAGGTCCACTCAAATGTTGGAAATACGAAGGACCTCACTTGCGTAGAAATTGTCCACTCGAGAATGAGAGTGCAAGGCCAGCTTACAACATTCAAGAAGCAGAAACAATGGGTCAGGTAGCAAGGGCAGTCCCTAGGATTTATGCAGCACTGGAGGACCGCCAGGCAGATCACTAGTCAACTGTGGTTGAAGTAGCAGGTAATATTGTTGAGCAATCTGTTTCTATTTTTATTGACCCTGGTTATACGCACAATTACATTACCCCTAGAGTAGTGGATATTTGTTCTTTTAAGAAGGTAAAGCATAGGAAATCTTGGTTAGTTCAGCTAGCCACTGGAGCTAAGAGAAAGGTTAGTGAAATGGTAGAGAAATGTCCATTGGTCATGGATGGGTTGGTCACTTGTGTAGATCTGAATGTTCTACCGCTTGGTTCCTATGATGTTCTCATTGGAATGGATTGGTTAGAAGCTCACAGGGTGAAGCTTAACTGTTACAATAAGACTTTCGAATGCATGAATGAAGAAGGGAACCTAGTGGTTGTGAAAGGCATTCCAAAGGTGATTTCAGTACGACAGGTTTCAACAATGCAGTTAAAGAAGTTCTGTAGGGAAGGGTTGCCAGTTGTATGCAACTCATATTTTGGAGACATCAGGAGATGAAACTCCTAGGTTGGAGGACTATCAGGTGTTATAGGAATTCAGGGATGTGTTTCCTGATGAGATTCCATGGCTTCCTCCAAAAAGGGACATTGATTTCACTATTGAACTTGTGCTAGGATCAGCACCAGTGTCCAAGGCACCCTACAGAATGAGTACACCGAAGATGCTAGAGTTGAAGATGCAACTGCAAGAGTTGTTGGAAAAGAAGTATATCTGACCGAGTGTATCTCCTTGGGGAGCACTAGTTCTATTTGTAAAGAAGAAAGATGGTACACTCAGGTTGTGTATTGATTACAGACAATTGAACAAGGTTACGGTGAAGAATAAATATCCTCTGCCTAGCATTGATGACCTCTTTGATCAAATGAGAGGAGCGAAGGTATTTTCCAAGATTGACTTGAGGTCTGGTTACCATCAGGTGAGAATCAAGGATGAAGACATTCATAAGATAGCCTTCAGGACAAGGTATGGGAATTATGAGTTTGTAGTGGTACCATTTGGTCTCACAAATGTACCAGCTACATTTATGTGCCTTATGAATAGTGTCTTCAGCAAATATTTGGACAAGTTTGTTATTATTTTCCTTGATGACATTCTTGTTTATTCTAAGAATGAGGTGGAGCATGAAGAGCATTTGAGATTGACATTGCAATTGCTCAGGGAGCATCAGTTGTATGCACAACTGAGCAAGTGTGACTTCTATAGAGATAGAATTCAGTATTTGGGTCACATTATCTCAAAGGAGGGTATATCTGTGGACCCTGAGAAGATTGAAGCCATTATGAATTGGCCTACTCCAAGAAATGTGACAAACGTAAGATCTTTTATGGGACTTGCAGGATACTACAGGAGATTCATTGAGGGATTCTCCAAAGTTGCACATGCCATCACTTCTTTGCAAAAGAAGGGGATGAATTTCGAATGGACATCTAGGTGTGAAGAAATCTTCCAGCAGTTGAAGAATCTTCTCACCAGTGCACCAATATTGAAGGTTGTAGATCTAGAGAAAGACTTTGTGGTGTGTACCGATGCATGCGGACAAGGGCTTGGAGGAGTCCTTATGTAGGACAACCATGCGATCTATTATGAGTCAAGAAAGCTGAAGGAACACGTGAAGAACTATGCCACTCATGACCTAGAGCTTGCAGCCATAGTACATTCTCTCAAGATGTGGAGACATTACTTGATGGGCATAAGATTTGAGCTTAGAATAGATCACTGTGGACTGAAGTATCTATTTGATCAGCCTACTCTGAATGCTAGGCAAGCAAGATGGCTGGAATTTTTATGTGAGTTTGATTTAAAAATCAAGCAGATAAAGGGAAAGGAAAATAAGGTAGCTGATGCACTTAGCAGGAAGGTTCACGAAATGCATGTGGAATCTCTTAGTATTTGCCAATCAGATTTGAGGCAACAAATTGTTAATCAGGTTGCTGGAGATGAATTGTATGAACAGGTAAAAGACAAATTGCAGCAGCAAGGTCTTGAGAAGAGGTATGAAGGATATAAATTGGGAGAAGATGGACTTCTCACTTATAAAGGTAGAATTTATATTCCATATGTAGCAGATTTGAGGAGAGTTGTTATGGATGAAATCCATCAAGCTCCGTATTCTGGTCACCCAGGATATTAGAAGACAATTGCTACAGCTAGAAAGCATTACTTTTGGATAGGTATGAAAAAGGACATGGCTGAATACATTTCAAGGTGCATGAAATGTCAATAGGTAAAGGTTGAGCATCAACATCTAGTAGGTTTGTTGCAACCTCTGCCAATTCCGAAATGGAAATGGGAAGTTATTTCCATGGATTTTATTACATGATTGCCGATGACTTGGAGACAACATGATTCCATCATGGTTGTGGTGGACAAGTTAACTAAGGTAGCACATTTTATACCAGTGAAGTCTACGCACAAGACTGATGACATTGCAAAGATCTTCATGAAGGAGATTTTCAAATTACATGGATTGCCTAAGGCAATAGTCTCTGACAAAGATGTCAAGTTCACTTCCAATTTTTGGAAGGTATTGTTTGCAGATTTCGGTACAAATTTAAACTTTAGCACTGCATACCATCCTCAGATAGATGGGCAGATAGAGAGAGTGAATCAAGTGCTTGAAGATATGCTTCGCATGTATGTGTTGGAGAAACCAACCAAGTGGGAAGATTACTTACACTTGGTAGAGTTTGCTTACAACAATGGACAACAAGCATCCCTGGGGATGAGTCCGTATGAAGCCTTGTATGGAAGATGGTGTAGGACACCAGTGACTTGGGACAACCTCGTGAACATAGTTGTGCTTGGACCAAAATTGCTCAAGGAAATGGAGCAAGAAGTTGTAAAGATTAGGCAGAATCTGAAAGCAACACAGGACTGACAGAAAATCTATGCAGATAAGCATAGGGTGAATAGGGAGTTCAGTGTTGGGGATCATGTTTAACTCAGAGTGAGGAAAAATAAGATTTCCTTGAAGCTTGGAAGTTGTGCCAAGTTGTCACCTAGATATTGTGGGCCATTTGAAGTGCTTGAGAGAATAGGGCCTGTTGCATATAGACTTGCATTGCCTGCTAATACTAGAGCTCATAATGTTTTTGATGTTTCTTTGCTTAAGAAATATGTACATGATCCTAACCATGTGATAAATTGGGATGTGATTCAGGTGGAACCCGAGGGAGAGTTCTAAATTAAGCCAATGCGCATCCTCGACAGGAAGGTCACAATGCTCCAGAACCGGGCCATAGGGTAGGTAAAGGTGCAGTGAGAGCATTACTGACCTGAAGAGGCTACGTGGGAGCTGGAGGATGCCATGCGATTGGCACATCCATTTTTGTTCAATCCTGCGGAACACAGAGGCGGTACCAGTGTAGCATTTTGTTCAAATTTTGTAAAGCACTGAGGACAGTGCTATTGAAGGGGGAGGGGAATGTAATACCCCGGTTTTAATCCCTGCTTGCATTAAAGTACATAGGATACTAATGTTGTAAATAATATTGGTGCAGAGCTAAAGGCCAAGGCCCCACCATAGATTTGGTTATGTTTTGTTTCTGATTAGGAATGGTCACCGATGGTACATCAGGACATGCGGCATATATTTAATTATGGCATCATGTAACACACATTTTAATTAAATAACTCAATCAGCTATGTTCACAGCAACAAAATTGAGAAGGGGCATGATTCCAAAGGATAAGGAAAGGGGGGGGGATGTGGAACATTGAGTCACGAGGAAAAACTATGTGTCACCACCTCCCTTGGTTATTTTCTTTTTTGTTAGTTGAGGCAGCGATTGGTTGGCAAGAATACCACTACCACACCATGCTTGCTCTCCTCTCCATGACGTAGGGACCGTTTTTCCCACTCCCTCAGATCATGGTTGTCCGTCTTCCTCATGCAAGATGGGGGATAAAATGTTTTACCATCCATTGTGTGGGGGTTCGCCTCCTCTCTCTAGCGCTAATTATCAGACCGTAATTCTATTCTTACCATCCACATAGAGAACCAACTTCGGCCTCCACGCATTGGACTGTGTATTGTTTTCATCCATCATAGCGGATCGCAGTGGAAATTATTGGGATTTATCCCACTGATTGATGGGAGCAGTTTTTCCCACACATTGTTGACTGAGATATCTATAGTGCGGCATTAGTAGAAGATCGGGGTGATCTTTCCGGTGAATCCATGCTGAGCTGTGAATGTTGGTCGTGTCTTTTTTTTTAAACCATTTTCTGGTCTGTGTAAGTCTCATAGCGATGGAATTGAAGATTGGATTGCTGTGGGTTCATGTGAGCATGTTAGCTGTTGTTTGCCACTATGGCTTGACTGTGTTTTTCCCTGTAAACGTTTGAATAGCTGTTTGGCTGCTTGCATGCAACGGATTTGTACCCAGCCTATTTTGGGTTGGTGAATGAGGGCCTAAGGTGCTTGATAAACCTGGTGGGTTGAGAACCACACAGACAGAGCTATTGAGCTGGATTTCTTCTCCACAACCCCTGAAGAGCACTGGAGGGAAGATCAGGGTCTGAGGGACTGCGTTGCAGAGAAGGGACTGACTTCCTTGTGTTGGGTGTGTGTGGGTGTTCTAGAATCCAGGCTAGTTCTGGTGTTGGTGTCTACAGCTCTTCAGTGAGCTCACCGGCTTAGCATTATCCTTTCCCAGCTCCTTGATGGCCTGATAAACCCAACTTTGTTGGCTTGGCTGATCTATTGTTCACCTGATAAACCCAATCGTGTTGGCTTGGCTGAACTGTGTACCCTTGTGGTGTTGTTACCCTTGGCTATGTGTAAGCCTATTAGTTCCTTATTCCTTTGGGAGTCATGCCCGGCTCGGGGGTGGCAGCATTGCTGAGAGATTTAGGAGCGTGCTAGCCTATGGTTGGGTGGAACGTTGCAGCGACATAGCTAGTTGCGAAACGAGTTCTTTATAAGATAAGTAATCTTGTATATTTTACTTCTGCAATCCTATTTACTGTTAATGATCATGACGAACATGTTGAATGCTTGTATGAATGTATGTTGCTTCCGCTGTGTATGATAAATAATCATGTGTGCATGTTTTAGTTCAAAGCATTCTATTTCAGCTTTTCACCATATTATGAGTGTACATGTTCGTGGGGCTCTTAGCCCAGATGGTTAACGCCATGGTAGCATCCTCTTCGTTGGTCAGAGGGTCAGGGACATTACAACTATCTTTAGGGATTCTACAAACTGACAATGAGCATGAATATAACTAGAATTGATATCAAATGTTTTCCAGTTCCTCTTGACCAAAATTTGGAATTCCTCTTCATCTAACCATGCAAAGTTAAACTCAAATGTACTGCAGGTTTGTCATTTATGTGTTTAATCAAATAGCGTTATGATCGGAAAGAATTCCTACCTCAACCCAAGTCTGACATCCATCTACCTGATGTAGAAGTTCATCAGATACTAAGAATTAGTCTAAACCTTTGGAAATAGAACCTCTCCCATCATTTTTGTCTCTCCAAACAGTTTTGATGGTGGTGGGATTGATATCAACACGTACTATAGCTTCCATCTAATGTTCAAAATAATCTTCCAACCTATCAACTATTGCTGACTCTCCTTAAATATTGCTTCTACTAACAGCGAAGTGTAGATTCCCTCTTAAAGTCAGCCTTCCTTCCTTTATTTCCTGCAAAGAAAAAAATTTGTCCCATAAAATTTTCTTCTCATTGTAAGGGTCAGACATGTTCATCATGGTAATGGACATACCCAAACTTTTACTGGAGAATTTTGTGCATAGAACTGAAAGCAAAACAAATGAATTTTTCAATAGAATACTTGACTACCAACGCATGATTAATCACCCAGTAAGTCTCATAGAATCAATTGTGAAAAACTCCCATCCCTTCAGACAATTCATAAGAGTATTGATGAAAACATTCCCATGCCCCATGGTGTCCTGTACAAGATGTTTGGTGTATTAGAGCTAAGAGCTTGGAAGAATTAGAGTAAGAGGAATTGCAAAAGATCCCAAAATTCAAGGCTAGGCCACTTAATAAAAATGTACTAATTAACAAGTTTGTTTTCTGTCCATACTCTGCAATTTTCTCTATTGAGTTTCTGAATAATCTTATGTTTACAGATATTCTGAACTAAAGGGGATCTTGGTCTATTTTGCAATCTCAAATGTCATGTCACAACACCTATGGTAGGATGAATGTAATAAGGTTGATGCAATTAAAATTATTTTCAGGCTCATTTCTTATAGGAAGATATTAAATTGTTTTTTATATGAATCAAGAATTTCACTTTGCAACTGATGAGCCCCTTCCTCTGCCTCCACCAACTGAAATTTTTAAAAAGGTTAGGAACTTAATCTAGATAGATGATTGATCAGGAAGAAAGTATTAGCAGTCAGGTGTCATCTTTTGGTTATTATTATCCAATTGATATTTTAATACTTGGGACATGCTGTGTTGTTTTATCAGCTCTCTCAAACACATAAGTCTGAGAATTAGGACAAGCAGATAAAAATATGTAGCACCTCACTAAAAGAAATTACAAAGCATATAGCTCAAAACTTCATTTTTTTAACCCCATAGTGAAGTGCTCCTTTTATATAACAAGAGATGACAGGTCTACAATGAATGTAGACACCTTGAGTGGTGCACCTCTCTAGAAGAGATAAAACCCTAACCCTGATGCAAGAGCCTGCAAGCGAAGAGTGGAACCTCATGCATGAGTTCACCCTAACTAGAAGAGAACATTGCTAAAGAAAACTAAAAGCGTACAAGAGAATCCCTCTCTCATGCAATACGCCTATAAACTAAAGATGTTCCTCATGCATGCACCCTATATATCTTAGGAACTGCAGCCTTTGTATATAGAGCATGCATGCATCCTACTCACCCACTCAACATCTACAAGACTATTGCACCCTCATCAGACTCTCTAATGCACCTCCCTCATAAACTACAAAATCTCTCCACAAGGATCAAGGCTGGAATGTCTTCTAAAATTGTTGCTTCTGAAGAAAAAAACCTCAAAGCAACATGGTAAAAAAACTAACAGGGTTTGCTTATATGGAAGGTCTGTAATCATGTTTCTCATATTTTTATGGAAATTATTTGAACACTTTCATAGTGTTAAGAAGTTTTTTTTAATTAAACAAATATATTTGTAGAGACTTACATTCAGTTCTTGGTTTTGACCATAGACCCTTGCTAAGATGGAGGCAATATATATACTGATTTTGTATTACTGAATCATATTCGAATCCGTATTCGTACTTGAATTATGCTACTATGGTTCAAAACAATGTTGTTTTACTCATCTAATATTCGCCTAGGCCTCCCAGTCTAGTCAAGTCATGTCTGAAACGAGTACGTGGCTAACACTAGTTGAGTAGATTTGGCTCATACTTGGCTCAGACTTGCCAGAGCTAACTTGGACTTGGCTGACACTCAGATTACAAACCTATTTCTTTTGTGTTTCAAATTTCAGTTTATTGGTTTGCAGACAAATATAATTTTGTATTATCATAATTTATAACATGGAATTTGTGGATAGACTATTGCTTTATAGCTCATATGAATTGGAAATATCGTTAATATATTTTTTTAAATTTTATTTTTTCTGCACAAAATTTTTAGTTTTTCATTTTGGTCTATTTGTAGAGTTTCATGGAGTCTTTAATGAAGTTTTGCAGTCCCTTTTTCTGTGTTTGATCTGCAACAGTTCTTAGGGCTTCATCCACTCTCCTTGGCTTCCCTTCAACCTCACTTTGATACCATGTGAGTTTTACGCACAAGAATGTGGGGCAGAGAATGCAAGCTGTAATATATTAAAAGATGGAATGGTAAGATTGATTCATCTACCATATGGTGTTGATGTCAATACATATAAGGAAGACAATGTCCCATACCAAAATCCCATACAACCACTTTATTACTTAAGCTCTATCATAAGCTCAATTTATGATATATGATATAAGTCACATATTTGCTAACCTGGAGTACACAACAACTATATCATTTGACCATTATTGCATTGTATAGTCTTCCCTTGATTTTCTATATTATGATAAACTAACCTCTTTAATAGCTTCAGTTTTGGTAGCTGCTACTATTTTTTTCTAAAATTAGGTGTACATGTGATGAGTATTTATTTTGTTAATCTTTTTTAATCATTCTAGTTACTCATCCAAAATGTAACATGTAAGTATATATATTTTTTACACCTGTAGTATGTGCCTAATAAAACACCATCCCAATAATTAGAGATGAAAATGAGTTAGGTATCGAATCCCAAACTGCAACTGCCTGCATGTGAATTTAGTGTAACATTCAAAGAGGCCAGGTGGGGTTTTGAAGTAATGTTTTTTCCTTCTACTTAAGCCATTTCATTTCTGTGTAAAATCCATTCAGAGATTAAGATACAATTATATTCTATGAGCAGGTTAGGCCTTTGATTGTCTCTAGAATTATGTTTGAACTTTTCATAGTCCTTGCTCCATATCTGTGTGTATCAACACATTTCATTTAATTTGCAGATTATAATAGTATTTAATATTTTGTAAGGATGCACAATATTTAAATATCAAATATGAAAATGATTCAGCAATCCAGTGTCAGTAGATACTGCAATCAGTTGTAATAGGTTTATCTGTTGTTCCTAATATCTATCTTTAGTCAAATCTATAAAAGGTATCAATTTCAGGAAGTAAGAGTTGGGATTAACATTATTTAAACATAACATAAGAATGTAATTGTTTATGATAATAATGTTGTATGCCATTTTATACTCTTGGGATGCTTTCATCTGACTTTTTTGAATGGTCTTTGGTTTGTTTGAAGCTAGCTAAGGAGCTCAACACCCTATGCCAAGTTGTTGTGAT